>CM021104.1:231540876-231622507 GCA_007115665.2 Sequoiadendron giganteum | reverse complement strand
CCACGGGGTAACCAACGTCGCCCCCCATCTGTTGTTTGATATTGTTTGAACTTGGATGACCTAATGAGAATGGTTCTAGGTTTGAACTCCGAGCCTCACTGACCACAAAATAACAGTTCTATTCTTCCTGCGTTCTCCTGATCAGAATGCTGAAAAGGGAAAGGAGAGGGAATAGATACCCCTTAGATCTGGCTTGTAGTATGAAGCCAGTCCCTCCCTTCCATCAAACTTGAAATTGTACATGTCACCAATATGGCAGACTTGAGAATTCACTGTAATGAAGCCATATATAACTCTTGTTTATACTATTAGCATCTTTTCAAATCTTTGGTTTCTGTTTCTGGCCTGGACTAAACAATATATGACATTGATCTCTTGTTTATACTACTAGCATCTTGTCATAGCAATGTTTTTGTCTAAACTAGCTCAATTGATGCCAGCCAATCTTGGGCAGTCCAGACTAGGAATGATAAATTGTAATATTTAAGATTGTATATGCAAAACATTCCTAAGCAGTAAGCATAGAATCAATGATGAAAGAGTGTTGAGTTGCTGATGTTTGACAAAAAAATTAATGGGATTTGCAGGGAAAATGTGGATGCATACAATACTGAAATTAAAAGACTTGCTGGGCAACTGTTGGCTTTGATTGCTGAATCGTTGCAGTTGCAACCTGACTTTTTTGAGAAGAAGTTTAACAATGCATACCAAAAAATGAGGATGAATTACTATCCTCCCTGCCTTAGACCAGATCTCGTTCTAGGACTAAGTGCTCATTCAGACATGGTAGCCCTGACGCTATTGCTGCAGGATGATGAAGTGACCGGATTACAAATCCACAAGGACAACCAATGGAAGACTGTGCAATCAATTCCTTATGCTCTGGTCATCAATATTGGAAATATTATAGAGGTAATCTCCTTACCCTTTTTCATAGGAATGAAAAATTGGAAAAATGAAATCAGAGAATGAATGTTGTTAATTTACCTGTTATCTTCCTGCTTGCCAGCTATTGAGCTTTAATGGTCACTAGTAAAGTTGGGATCAATGATATAGCCATACCCTTATTCTCACTTCTCATTGTCACTTATAAGATAGTAAGATCTAATGTTTGCTGCTAAGCCTTGATTTATAATTCCTTCTCTTCTTTTGCTTAAGTGGTGAAGCTGAATTTGCAGGTTATGACAAATGGAAGATACAAGAGCATTGAACACCGAGCAGTGACAAACAGGGACAAGGCAAGGCTGTCAATTGGAGCCTTCTATGCTCCCGGGTTCGATGAAGAGATTAGTCCTGCCCCTGAACTGATTGATGAAAACCATCCCTGCTTGTTCAGGAAATTTATACACGAGGATTACATGCAAAATTATTACTCTCGAGGAGTGGAGGGAAAGAATTCATTGTATGAATATGCTGGAATAAAAAATTGAGTGTATAAAAGTACAAACATTACACTATTTTTTATTGGAAGAAGAAGAATAAGTACAACTAATTGGTTACCACATCCCCCTAAATTCCAAACATTGTTTTGTGTTAATATATGTCATTCCGGATGAAGACGAAACCCTAATCTTACATATTATTTTGGATGTTCATATGAACTTAATTACTAATGTTGTAGACTTAACATTTTAATTGTCGCTTGGTTCAATTGTTAAATAATTGAAAATTATGAATTTAATGGTTTCATTTTATCTTTGACATGGTCATATCAGATATATTTGTCAAACTAACCAAGTATTGACATTTGTGTGGGAGTATTCAATGAGGTTTGTAGGTGTTGGAGATGCAACAAAAGGAAAACCTAACAACCTATTCCGAGGACGAATCTTAAACCTTCTAAGTTGGTATGGCTTTTAGGAGGTCAAGCCAACTTCTATACATAGCCAATTGTGATTTTTTTCTATGGTATCCTTAACCTTAGCTAGTCACCTTACTCAAGATGATGGTCTACACAATCTCTCGTCTTTACCTCAATATTATACTAGTGGTAGGCTGGGGAATCCTTAGCCCTGTGAGTAAGCATTGATAATTAGGTTTTGACACTAGACACCTTTGTCCTATTCGATTAATAAGATTCATTAAAATAAATAAAGAAATAAAATAATAATAATTAATAATGATGACCAACTTAAACCCACACACTACTATATGCAAATAAAATAAAATTAAAATAAAAGAAAATCAAAAGAAACAATATAAATAAACCTAAATGTAACATTAAAATGGAAGCCAAAATGAAAGAAGAAAGTCATGGCATTATGCCAACAACTAGTAGGGTGAGTGGAAGGTTTTTCTCCCCTCATTCATGTAAGAGATAACCTGCATTATTGAAGTGAGGGGAACATGTTTGACAAGGAGCAAGTCATGTCATTAATAGGTATGGTATCCCAATCCCCTAGTTGCTCAAAATCGCTACGCACTTTGGAAAATAAGGCATGAGATCCATCATAAAACCCCCATGACCCCTTGACTATAGAGACACACAATTTTGGATAAAGAGAGGGAGAGAGGAATGTGGAAAAGGAAGAAGGGAAGGGATTTGGAGTGCTTGCATGTGGGGAAGGAGGGAGAAGGCTAGGCGTGGCATTTGGAAGGTAAGAGCATAGTATTGTGCTAAAAAAAAATATAGACACGCTCACTAGGTTCCCCATTACTTGTCTCAATTATATAATATTTGCATTTCATGTTTATTCTACCTCTATACTTGACTACAATTGCTTAGGGTTTAGGGTTTTTATATGCTCTATTAATGATGCATAAATCTACCCTTTCTTCCTTATTACTTATACACCATTTATGCTCCAATTTAGTAATGATGCAAGGTAGTTAGATAGACACTTAATGAGAATGATGCACAAAATAATATGATCATAGTATAATTGCCAATACTTATATACCCTTAGTTAGGATATTACATGGGATAATCTTGCATAGGTTTATGTTTTATGAAACGTAATATACATTAAATGAGTAATTACATCTTCCTATCTTGATTAGTACCAATATATACATATATTTATAACTCCTATATCTATATTGTACCAATAGGTAGGGTGCTATCCTTTAGTGAAGGGAAAAGTCACCCTTTGGCATCCATGTTTCTAAATCAACTATAGACTTTCAAACCACTTATTTATTTGGAACCTTTCTTTTTATCCTTCTCTAGTTGTATGACCTTGAAACTAATAGAAAACCTTTTATTCCTTCTATTTTTCCTTAGGCCTGATTAGTGAAGAGATTTGTTGCATTTGTACAATGATGGGAGCCTTCATTCCTTGAATTGTGTAGCTATTTCCTCGATATGACTAGATCTGCTACTAATTTCCATCATGACTCACTTGAGGATTCGTGAGTTACATATCCTTGACCTCCTTTCCATGATCATTTAGCCTTATAATAGGAGGAAGAGTTAAAACTTCTTATGCCTTCTAGCCTCTTGTTAAGATCAAGTAAGACTTGCCAATGATAGTGATTTCAAAAAAATGATAAAAAAAGATTCAAGGCTTGATTATTTTGGGGAAATAAGTTATATTCTTGGTAAATAAGTATTTTAAATGCAAGTCACAACCTTGGATATTTAATCATTTTAAATAAAAAGCAACAACCTTGGATATTTTGGATATCATAGAAACAACATACTAATAAACAATTTACTAAATGAGTTCATGTATTTATGCATAGCTTAAATGTAGCAAACTTAGTAATATTTTAAATTTTATAACCAAGATACACATGGTAAGACTATGGAAACACCACTAAATTCCAAATAAAGGGGGGAAATATTTGGTGTAATCAGGCAATAGGCTCATAGCCATATTTTAACAAATTAAATGCATATAAAAATAAGTGTAAACCAATCTTATATATATATGGGCTTGAGTATATACCCATTCACCCTAAGAAGTACATTTTAAACAACCAAGTCACTTGAAAGGTTAAGGTTTGGATGAAACTAGTTCCTAACCATGAGTGTCTAGAAGGGTTTACAACACTTACCTTTAATTGCCTCAATAAACTCATCAATTAGCTTAGAATGCTCACCAAGTTGTGTCCTATTCTATTAATTTACTAGTAAGTTTTGGGTTAGAGAAGACCCAAGTGTGAACCTTCAAGATAATTGAACAATGACAAGAAACTATTGGAACATGCTAATGATCCATGCCTAGGCTACTACTCTCGATTAGTCAACATTCACCTAGTTCATGGAGGTGAAGGATTGCCAAGGGCCACCTTAAATTTGATATAGGAACACTTGTGTGGGTAGTTACCCTACTATGCAGGTAATGATAATTAAAGTTTCTAATTGTTATATTAGGATGGTACAATAGCAATCCCCTATAGCACTAGGGTGATAGATGTCATGTGCTACTTGGGTTGTGAAGAAGATAGCTAATAATATCCTAAGGTCACAAGGTAATATATATCAAAATCTACATCTTATTGGGTGGAGAGATTCATTTTCTATGACCTAAGGGTGATTGCAATCAAAATCTTGGGAATTCTCTCTTGAGTCCATAAGATGCTTGGGCAAGAGGGTGGACCCTCAATGTAGTATGGGATACATAAAATCCTCTTCCTAGTTGATTGATGTGTACTTGACCTCAGTTCATTCTACCATCTCAATTGGTACAACAAACCTAAAAAATGATGGGACTCATGGTGTATTCCCAATACACTAACACTCCTTTTCTATCTAGGATGCACTAAAGAGGGGTAGGTGTGAGTCACTCTCTACATATAGTTTAGTCACTCTCTACAGATAGTTTAGTCACTCGTTATGTACTTGACCCTATTATGTTGAGGATGGACCCCTAGTGTAGTATGGGATACATTGAAACATCTTCCCAGTTGAGCCTAGATTTAAATGAGTCGTCACTTGAGTCTATGACATTGGCCCTTTATATGATTATTTTCAACATATCTTGTTGGGTCCACTTGGTTGGGGTGGAAAGAGAAGTGCTTCACTTGGTTGGGTTTGTTGCACCCACGAGGACACTAAAAGGGAACTAAGGTAGCCAAGATGCTAAACATGACTAGTTAAGATCATATTCATCTCAAGGTACCTAAAGTTATGATCACCCACTTGATTATTTTATTACATGATATTGTAATTGTATAAACTTAATCCTCACATTGTTGTTTGAATATGGTTATTATTTATATACATGTTGATTTTATCTTGTAAAAAAAATTACTCTTATAGCTAAGTTCTTACATAATTGGTATTGCAAGACCTCTATATGCTCCACCTATTTGCACATATAAGATTTAATTTGCCTACTCTTGTTAATACAAATAGTAAATACATGTGAAAAAGAGTATCACATAAGCCATCGGTTTAGTTTTATTGGTCAAGCGTTCACTTGAGTTTGAATAATGTATTCCTTTAGCCATATCTGAATTCATGTAGAGACCAAGTATGGTTTCAAGAAGCTTTTTCTTTAAGACCAAATTGCAAGAAAGAAGCCTAGACAATGGTTGTTGACAAGAAAAAATAACAAAGTGAAAGTTGTAGGATTTAATGAAAACCCAAATATAAGGCCAAATATAGGTGACTATAGAAGATTACAAAAGCTAAATGCAAACATACACATAATGTAGAATGCAAATATTAGTTAAAATTAAATATCAAGAAAATGGAGAGATTAATAAGAAATTATTTGTTCAATGATAAGGAAAGAACTATAATATATAGCCTCAAGTTTTGAAATCTAATGACGATGAGGAAGAGGAAAAAAATAAATCAAGGGCCCATTTTAACTATGTTTCCAAATTTGAGAAGATAAGAAAAAAGTAGAATCCCATGAAAAATTGAAATTATATGTACCCATTTATCCTATCCTACCTATGTAATTAAATTGAATTATTTAAGTAAACTTGAATAATAAGGTGCAATTAAATAAATGTGTTGATGCCCCCTTTTAAGTGTAACTTGAGATAACTATGAAATATGAAATGGGTATTGGCAACTAGGCTTGATCAAGTACCTAATGTAGTCAGGACTAGAGAGTCCAAAAGAGGAATGTCCAGTTATCTATTTCACAATAATGAATATAAATAAGACATAAAATGACACAAGATATACCTTGAAAAATGTTCAATGAGGGGAGAAAAACTCAACCTCCAAAAGATTTCTTGTTATATTAATTTCACAAACATAATTATAATTTTCCACATGCACTAACACATAAATTTGGAAACACCTCTTTCAAATTTGTCGCATAGTCTAAAGATACCACAATATCCTCATGCTATCCACTTGCATGATTTCACCCCACATCATACTCCTTGTTGACTCATGCTACCTCTGATTCTTCACTTGATTATTGTTGCACTTACCTATTGTAAATCTAATCCTTAATCATCTCCACTTTCTTAAAAATGATTTGAAACCACATATTTATACCTTTCCCTAGCTTCCCACATGATGTATATTAGTCTCAAGGTGGTGCAAAGTCTAAAACCTCATGAAATGTGTCACTAACTAAAAATAAAAAACCTACAAATTCTAATGATCCAATGGTGGAGAACTTCCATGTGATACAACTCACACATATCCAATAGTCATTAACAAGCCTCCCAAAAATCAATCCTTTGGTACAAACCCAAAGTATGCTTTTACAAACCAAAAGTTCCAACTAAACATCATTGTCAACCAATAGACATCCATCAATACTAAATACAAAAATTAGATCAATTTGAATCAGATCAAACTTCAATGCCAAACCAATAAATTGTACATAAAATTACTCTTAAAACTGCAATACCTAGATACATAATATGGTGAAATTCTTCAAATTTCCCTCATCATAGATTGTTGACCAGCTATCAAGCATATAACTTACCATAGATTTTAAAATTCCTAGACATGAGAAAAATTATGATGCCCTATGGATGTCCTTACATTATACATCTGGGGTAAATATAAAAACAAGTCCCTATTTTTTTTATCGTAACTCACCCCTACCTAGAAATACCAACCTTTTGTTTCCTCTTCAACTCACTCTTTCCACCTCCTCAAGAATGCCTCAAGGAATCCAATCTGAGCACTACTCTCACCCACTTTATGTCACTCTATTCCATTAGTCATCCTTTACACTATTTTTTCTTGAATTTTATTTAGTTGCAACCCACTTCTCTTTTCTACCAACTAGTCGCTCACATTTTCTAGCCTCTCTTGGTAACCACATGTCCTTTTTTTTGTCCTTCAACAAGTGAAAGTTATTTTTAATACAACTCATCAAACTTTCATTCTCTATATTTCTTCCTTTTTCTGACTTCCCTCATCATAACCAATCCTTTGTGCTACTTCTTTTGCATTTATGGTGTTTTCAGCCATTGCAACAATATTGCATGCCCTTGAAATCAACACAAATCACTCCTCCCCAATAGACACCTCGAACTATTACAAAAAACTCCCTCTTTCCCTCAATGGAAAGAAATTGTGCTTTTGTTCATAATTTTGTATGATATAGGTGTTAGACCTTCCATCATACACCACATATCTATCAAATTTTTATGGCCTTCCTAATAGAAAATGACACATAATTTGGCATAATGTTATACAACATGTCCTCATGGCACACTTTGATATTGATTCTCATTCAATATTATTCCTCAACCAAAATTCAGTCTCTCTATTGGAACCAACCAAGCCACTATAGGCATGGATGACTCTTTCCCATTGGCCCCAAGTTTCCAATCATTTTCATAGATACCAGGTTGTTTTTCTACCACTATCCACATATAGATCATAGAATTTACCACCTACACTACATTGGGTCCTAAGAAAACTCTTCCTTTATGTTAGCTTACCCCTCTTGACATACATTAAAGCTCTTTGTGAAGCCAATGAATCCTCATACTCAAGATCTCTCTATAAAGTAAGTGACCTCTCATCACTGAATGCAACTCTTGCACTATCTTCCACCCACCTTCTTTGGAACTCAAATGCTTTATGTGATTCCTCATCACACCTAAAATAGGTTCCTCTAATTTTTTTTTTATGTTTTTCTCACATCTCTTTCTATCTCTCTAAGAATATCCTCCACACTCCTCCTAAGCCTCTTTATGGTGAACAACATCTACTCTTTCATCTTTTTACCCCTATAGTAGTTTTTATAGTTGTCACCTTTATTACTATGATAGTTCATATCATCTTTTTTCTCTCTAGAGTAGGAACTTTTATCCTCTTTTTTTTATGGTACTAAGTACCCATTCCTTTACTGATTGGGTCACTCCATATCACCACATATCATCTTATTTCCCCAGTTCTTCTCTTGTCTTCCTATCTAGTGATTCTTTATAGTGAGAACCAATTGGTAGTTCTCCTCTAGTGTCTAGATATTCCATATGCTCAAATCCTCTTGGATGGATTCCCTCAATCCATTTACATATTTTTACAACTTACTAGTCCCTTACTCATGAAACTTTGGCCTATTTTTCAGCATGCAATACATCATAGTGTACTCCTTTATAATCAACTCTACTTATTATAGTTTTTTAGCTCCAACAATTCCAACTATTCCAACTATTCACCTTGTTGAGGTTGAAGCAACATTTAATGTGATTAAATTGACTTATGATAAAGGATATAGAAAGGTATGGATAGAGGGAGAATCACTAAACATCATTAGGTGCCTGCTAAACCACTATAAACCTAGCTGGACCATTGAAGTTACCATTCATGATTCTATTGCTATGATCTACATGTTTGAAGATGTCAAAATATCTCATATTTTTAGGTGGGGAGCTCGTTGGTGGATTTTTTTGCCAATGAGGGGGTCAAATTAATGAATACCAAGATATGGGATGGGTACAACTCTATACCCGCTAAAGCCTTGGTGTTACTAAGTAATGATATCAAGCAAAAATTATAAGGAGAGATGGGACAAGTGTTTATTGATCACCCATTGCATCACAGGTTTTGTGGGAAATTTTGAGCCCATTTCTATTTATACTACTGCAATAGAGAGAAGACTCTAGAACTTATAGTGGAATAAACTCATTGATAAAATGGGATGTGATTGCAACAGGGTAGAGCCGCTCTCTTGTGATGGTTGGAGAAATAAGAACATGGTGTGGAGAATTTTGAAAAAGGGGGCCTTACCCCCTTTATGAAGCAACTTCATGGTTTTGACCGTGAAGCTTCAAAGTTGTTTTTGAAAGGTTGGAGACGTAGGACTCTCACAATGAATGGTGCATATTTTTCAATCACAAAGGAGTTTATTGCTGATATTTCTAGGTTGTAACTTCATGGTGAATTATTTTTCAAGGACATGAAAAGGAGTGAGGATGCCTTGAATGAGTTTTTTAAAGGTGATGAAAGGAAAAATTTGGTCAAGCTCTCTTCGTGGGGTTATGATAGATTATTTATCAAACCCATATGGGTTGAAGTTCATGAAGTGATAATGTAGTATATCACCTTGGATAGGTGGTTTACTACTATTCTAGGTGTGCAATTTAATTTTCTCAATCACTTTAGGAATAAACTCATGGTTTCTTTTCCCTTCTATTTTCTTGCCTCCTTGGAATCCTTGATGAAATCTCATAGGAAAAAAGCTAGGTATCTTGTCTTACATGAGGGTCTAATCTTGCTTATTATGGAGCATATAAAGGAAAATTCTCTAGATAAGACTCTTAAAATAAAAGACTTTGATAATAAGAATAACCCTAAAGTGGTGGATTATTCTTCTTCAACTTTAGATAATTTTGATGATGGTGAAGATGATGATTGGAAGTTGGATTTTAAACCTGTAAATTAGTCGATGGAGGTCCTCCCTTCCTCTCCCTTGGATTCGGGTCAGCACAAGAAGAGGAAGGTGAGTGTGAAGAAGATCCCTCCCAAAAAAGAAACCCAAAAAATCTTGCTCTTAGTCTGATGGTTCACAAATAGGGGATGAGGAGGAGGAACATAATTGTAGAGAAAGTCCATTCAATAGGTGAAAGGTATTAGGACTAGTTTGAGTAAAGGAAAAGAAAGGGATGAAGAGGAGGTCCACAATATGTTGATAAAGACCATTCGGTAAGAGAAAGGTATCAGGACTAGCTTGAGCAAAGGTAAAGAGAAGGTGTCAGTTGTGGCTGAAAAGTTTGTGGGAATAAGCTAGAAAAGGTCACTTATGGCACAAGTAACATCCATCCAATTTCTAAATATTTCACCTATCTTCATGATGATAGTGTGGATATTCATGAAATTTTAGAAATGACAAGGGATGGGGTTACCTACAATTTTAGGCTTACTAAATGGTTGATGCTTGAACTCAATAAAGTTAGTGTTAATATCAGAGGCCTAAAGGAGAAACTTATAAATGAAATTAAGGGGAATTGATCTTCTGAGGTGAATGAGTTAAAATAAAGGTTATTAGAACTAGAAGATACAGTCATGTATCTCAAAAGGGACTTTGAGGAATGCCTTCAAGGTGTGGAGAAGGTTCTTGAATTAGACACTAATATTCAGAACCTTTTAAAATTTAGTCACTTTTCAATTAAGAACAATGCAGACACCCTTAAAGTTATTATGGATAAGCTTAAAAAACCGTGGGAGGATAAAATTCTTGTTGGGTGTCAAGGTTGAGGAATCTGAATGTGCTTATAGCTAAAGAAAAAGGTAAAAAGGTTGCGAAAGAAGAAGAGAAGGGTCCAAGTGTTAGGATGTCGAGTAGCAAGAAAAGGACCTTTGAGAAAGAGAAGAATGAACTACTTTCCATGGTCAACCTTCACTATAATTAGGAAATGGAGGTGGTGAACACCCTACAAAACATGAAATAGGCCCTCTTTGTTTGTGCACAACTTTTGTCTTGCTTGTTTGTTGTTTTCTAGTGTTTTATGGTTGGTTGGTTGCTAATAGTTTGTTTTATCTTTAGAATTATTAGTGTTTTGCTGTAAAGGGTTTTGGATACCTTCAAAAAATGTTTCTCCCTTTTAATCAAAATAATTCCAACTATTAGTTGGATTGAATGAATTTGGATGTTAACTTTTCCATCACGTGGTCCCACTTAGTAATGCTACAATTTCTATTCTTTTTCATTCAAAATTCCTTCCACCATATTGTTGCATTCTCATTTAGTTCAAATTTTGTAAAATTTACTTTATCCAAGTTTATAATGTAATCTAATTCAAAATGTTCTTCAAGATTAATTATCTATTCTATCAACTCTTTGGTATCCAAATTATCAAAATAGTTTAGAATGTCTACACTAGTCCTCTTGTCAATGCTAGAAATAGACTTTAATATTGTCTCATCCTTAACATCTTCTCTTCCATTTAATTCCATGAGATTTTATTCTTGTTCCTCTTCATCAATCTCCTTAGCCCTAGGGTTAGGTTTCTTGTGGTGGGCTTGTTCCAACACATCCATCTATATTTCCATTTCCTTCAACATCTGCTACATGTCATCTATCCTGCTTACTATAGATAGGATTCCTCACCCTCTCGTTAGTGAAATCTTAACAATCTCTCTTATTTGAAACTCTATCCAAAATCACCTTCTTGCAAACCACAAGATGATCAATGTTTTGTTTACAAACCTCTCGTAGTTTGTCACAATTCACTAACCTTATTTATTTCTTGAAAAGTATAAATGAATTCAAAAGACTTCATCATCTTTTACTTGTGACTTAATTTACACTATTTTTCTCCACCTCTTTTGAATAACTCATTTTAAAAATCACATCAACTACCTATGCTTAAATCCACACAATAATCCAACACTATATTTTTATAAATCTCACTTTGATATCATCTAGAATATAGTCACAACTATAGGGTCTAAAGGAGGAAAATCCAACCATATATCCCACAATAATAAACACATATAAAACAAAAAATGACATAAGATTTAACCTAAGAAAACTCTTCACAACTAGTATCACATTGTAATTCTCAATACTACCATTAGACCCTTTTCTTAACACCCATTTACGTCCAACATGTTTTCAACCATTAGGAAAAGGTACTAGGTCCCATGTGTTATTTTAATTCAAAGAACCTATCTTCTCATCCATAGCCACATTCTAAGAAACTACATCATTGATACCCATAGCCTCCTTTATATTCATAGGTTCATTTGTGTTAGTAATCAAAGTAAAAATATGTCTCCAATTAGGAGCATACCTATTTGGTTGTTTTCTTTTCTAAGTGGACCTCCTTAATGACTTTGGTCGATGTTCTATCTCTTATTTAGAAATCTCTAAATTATCTAACCTCTCCTCCTCTATAGGTCCTTTGTGGGCTTCTAGTTCAACATTGTTGGTATTTAGGGTTAGTTGGAGCACACCTTTATTTCCATCATTCTCTAACTACAATTATGTGCAAGAAGAATTTTTTAAAGATAACACTTCTTCTCTATGGATTTCTCTCAACAATAGGGTCCCAAATTTTGTACCCTTGCACACCAACACTATATCCAATGGAGATACATTTTACAACCTTGTTCTCTAACTTTTATTGTTTCTCCCTATGCACATCTACATATGCCTCACACAAAGAATTTAAGATGTCTCAACAAGGTATTTTCACAACCACATATCCATCAATCTCTTATCAATAAGAGTTGATTTATGAGACTTGTTAATAAGGTAACAAGATATGGAAGCTACTTCTACCAAAAACCTTAGTTCTTGGTTGTCCCCACTTAGCATACTTATGGCCCTCTCCATCAAAATCTTGTTTATTGTTTCTATAACTCCATTCTACTAAGGGGTGTACAAAATTGTCTTAGACATTTATATCCCATAATCCTTATAAAATCTATCAAAAATTCATTAAACATCACTATCATTATCAATCCAAATATTAATCATCCTACTAGTCTAATTTGTAGAAGTTGTGAAATCCAATTTCACAAACCCCGAAGATCGCTTGCATGCAAATAACCTGTCATAGAAGAATACATTGGAGACAAAAAAGCAAGGGTGCTCTGAAAGCTGAAAATTGTATTAATCAGAGAGTGAGAAATATACAATGAGATCAATCCTTAAGAAAGGAGATCATGCAAAATCTAAAAGTAACCCTAATAGGTAACCATTTAGTAATTAATATAATTATTAAATGTCACAATATGCAAACTAAAGTGAAATCTTAAGAAGGGAATAAAGGTAACTTAATCAACACAATTAAGTTAAAACCTTTACTCTAACACCCTCCCTTAAGATGAGCAAGAGTGCAACTAAAAACATGTGCAATAAAGAAAAGGTAACTACAATGCATGAAAGTAAACATGGGTCCTGACAACTAGGCCTGATCAGGTACCCATTTACAAAAGCAATGCAAACTAAATCAAACGAGGTAAAGGAGAAAACCCAGTGGGAACAAAACTCCTCCCCAAAATAGAATGCAAAGAAGGAATGCAATGCACTAATGAAAGAAGGATAAGAGGTGGATTACATGATACCCCCCATAGACAGCTTCTATCATATAAGTACATGTACAATGGTCTCCATAGGAGAGATAGAAAGAGAGAAGAAGGCCCCCCCACAATGAAGAAACTCCTGTCACAATGGTAGATGCCTGATGTAGAATCCAAAAAGAGATCCTAAAGTGGAAAATGATATTCCTCCCCTTGGGAAGAAACAGATCCAAAGGACGATGACAAAGAAACCCTACGAAGAGTGATAAACCAATCTGTCTCAAGATGTGTGCCATGATTGGATGTTGAAGAATCTCTCTATTTGAACTGAAACAAATGATGTCAAATCCAAACTGATGTGGAGAATCTTGAAATGCAACCTCTAAATGCACTAATAATGGTGGGTGTACAGTGATAACCTGACTGTCAAGGTAGAGGAGATGAATGTCCTCATAAGAATCCTCCAAATTTGCAATATAGGACTCAAAAAACAAGAAGATATGTCTGCAACATAAGAGTCCAAAGTAGCCATGTATGGAAGATGTATGATTCCTTGCTGCACTGAATCAGGAACAAGAAGAGATGTTGATGAAGTCTCAGTCTGAAGAGTAGGAACTATGAGACAAGCCTCTGATCCATCAGAAAATGTAAGGGTGTCTAAATACTCAAGCTCCTCTAAAGTATCATGATCAAAGGGTGTATTCTCTCTCCAAACAATGGGTAAGAGACAATTTGAAGCAAGATCCTCTGGGAATGGAGAGAGATTGGAGTTTCCATAGATCTCCCAAAGACGTGTCCAAAGTGGGTGAGGACAATCAATTTCCAATATAGCCAACATAGAGTCATGATCAACACTAGAAAATATAAGTCCTACTATGTGATTTCTAATGATATCCCATGCTAATTTTCCCTCTAAAGTGGCTGGTTCAAGTATGAGATCATACAAATAAGGCTAAATATTAATCCACCTACAATGTGTAAGTATACCCTTTGCCCATGACTCATAATTACCCCGTTCCAGAATAACAACTGAAGGGTGAGTAGAAAATCCCATGATAACTCTTCAAATGAAAAAAATTGAGAAATCTTACCTTACTACATTTAGATCAAATTAATATAACCCATCCCACACAAACAAAACCCATGTAGGTGCTAGAACATCCAAGTAATTGAGCAAAGTGTAAAAACACACAAAGCTGAATAAAATTTACCTGGTAAATTTTCTGATGAAATATACTACAAATCTGGAAATATCATTGCAACACCTTTCCAACGCCTATTTGTTTGCACAAAATGGAGTTTAGACGCAAAAGATACGCCCCCGGGAGTGAAAAACACAAGTTATGAATTTGACAGGAAAAAAAGAATGCAAAACAGAAAAATCAGAAAAAATAACCAGCACCACTGAAACGGCATCAGAACCAACTTTCCGGCGATATCTCATTTTCTCAAAATGGAGATCGTATGCAAAAAATACACCTGATTTCATGAAAACAACTCCAAAAAAGGTTTGAGGGTTAAGCCTAGCGGTTAAGCTAACCGCTAGCATTAACCACGAGCAGTTAACTGACGGCGGTGCCCATTAACTCTGTGATTTTTAATTTTTTTCTCGGATTGCGTGTCGTACCAGGCCATACGACCCAGAAATGAAAAAAATTGCGTCCCAGAGTCACTGCATCCGATTTCGACGATTTGATAGTCAATTTAGGGGTTTTTGGGCACTATGAATGCGATGGTGAGGTTTGTTTGGACTTTAAATGCTCCAAAATTGTAGGTATGCTCTGGATCAGGAACCCTAAAAAAATTTCAAACCCTCACAGATTTGACGCCGTGAAGCCAAATTTGACGAAATAAAGGTCAATCTTGATTGAATCGAACATTCCAAATGCAATGGTGAGGTCCAAATTGACTCAAAATTCACCAAATGAAAGAGGTATGCCCTGGATCAAAAAAGAAAACCCCAAACCCTCATAGCTCCAAAAATCCTTCAAAACACGAACAAGAAGTAGCAGGTCTGGAGCTCTGATACTATGTAGAAGTTGTGAAATCCAATTTCATAGACCCTAAAGATCACCTGCATGCAAATAACCTATCACAGAAGAAGACATTGGAGACAAAAAAGAAAGGGTGTTCTGAAAGCTGAAAATTGTATTAATCAGAGAGAGAAATATACAATGAGATCAATCCTTAAGAAAGGGGACCATGCAAAACCTAAAAGTAACCCTAATAGGTAAACATTTAGTAATTAATATAATTATTAAATTTAACAATATGCAAACTAAAGTGAAATCTTAAGAAGGGAATAAAGGTAACTTAATCAACACAATTAAGTTAAAACCTTTACTCTAACATAATTATCTACAAAGGCCTTAAAATATATAAAATTAATAAAGATTTTAGATTTATTTCTAATGAAATATAGTCATGTACTTGTACTCTAATCATTAATGAAAGAAACATAATATATAGATTTTGAAATCAAGGGACATTAATAGGACCAAATATATTAGAATAGATTAAATCAAACACCTTATAATATTTATGAGAAATAGAGTAAAACTAATTGTGGTAATTTGCATAGAAATCAAATTCAATATTATAATTATTTAACCCCTCAACAAGGTTTTTAATTTTTTAGGATCCTTAAATCCTTCTCCCCTACGTGACCCATCCTTTGGTACTATAACATTATTTTCTCTCCTATTAATTTAGTCTCCAAAATCATGCTCAAGTACCCTTTGGTACCTAAAAATAACTACCATATAAAGTATAAATAACACACCTTTTGTTGTTGGTTCTAATAGTGAAGGTACATATTCTAAATATCACACCAAAATATATAAGCATATAGCTCAAAAGGAGTGATAATTTTGCTAATTTGACCACCCTTAGCAAGAACCATAGCTCCTCTAATTGTATTTTACTCTCCAATCAATAAAACAACCTACACACCTATGTTATTTAGTTTAATTATATAAAGTAGGTTTTGCAAACTAGGGATATGCAATGCACTATTGATCTCCTCTATTTCTTTAATTGATCTTGACCTAGTGGGGTGTCATTTTACTTGGTCAGCTAGAAGATTGGGGGATCACTTAATCTAGGTTAAGTTGGTCAAGTTATTGGTTTCTAGAAATTGGGACATTTTGGCCAAGCTCTCCCTATTGGCCCTTCCTAGGTCGAGTTTTGATCACAATGCTCTTTTGCTCTATTGGGAAGATTCTATTATTAAAGCCCCTTTCCGTTTTAGATATGAGATCATGTGGACTTTTCACCTTTATTTCTGAGGCTTAATTGAAAATTGGTGGAACTCCCCTTGCAATGGTACTCCTATGTACTTCCTAACTCAAAAGCTAAAAAGGATAAAAGAAAAGGTCAAGAGATGGAATAAAATATTTTGGGAATTTATTTCACAAAAAGAAGACCGTCTCTGTTTGTCTTAAATAAATTTAGGATATTATGGAAGGAGGTGATAAAGATATTCATACCTACCAAGAGGAAATGGATTTGAGTCTGCAATGGATGAAATTAAATAAATAACAAGAGGTTTTCTAAAAATAGAAGTCCAAAGTGCACTAGTTAAAAAAAGGAGACATAAACACTAATTTTTCATCAATCCACTATGAAGCATTGAGGGAGAAACAAAATAAGGAGCTTACTGAAAGAAGATGGAAGTATTGTAATGAAGAATAAAGAGATAGCTAAAGTTGTTTCTTTCTTCTCTAATTTTTCAAAACTACAACTATTCTCAACCTATTAGGCTAGAGGAGTTGCTTGATGTGATCCTAGAAGTTATCATTGACCAGGACCTCATAGATTTGTTGAAACCTATTTCTCTCTAGGAAGTGAAGAATATTGTTTTCTCCTTTGGAGCTTATAAAGCTCTCTGGGTGGATGGTTTCCCCTCAACATTTTTTAAACTTATAGGACCTTGTGTCTGCTAACCTTGTTCTTTTCTGGTTAATTGTGTCCCAAGGCATTTACTTTCTTGTGGTAGAGGTTCAAGATAGTGTGAGACTCTCTCCCCTTACCTCTTTATGATTGTGGTTGAAGTTCTTGGGATAAACATTTAGAAAATGTTAAATTAGAGGGTTATTAAGGGGATTGAAGTTACTTCATCACTTCCTCCTAATTCTCATCAACAATTTATGGATGATACTATATTGTTTGGTGTTCTATCTATTATTGAAGATCAAAATTGGAGGACTAATTTGGAAGATTATGCTAAGGTGTTAGTTCAATTCATAAATTATTATAAAAGTAACCTTTTCTTCTTTAATACTGATCAATAGATTAAAGATAAGGTCATAAGGATTTTGGGACTTCAATTTGTTGTTCTTCTAACCACCTATATTAGTCTTCCTTTAATTGCTAAGAACCCAAGCAATGTCTATTTGAATTAGATGATTGAGAGGTTTCAAAGGAGATTGGTGGGATGGAAAGGTAAAATTCTAAGTCAAGTTGGTAAGTTTAGTTACTTAAGGCTTCTTTACAAAATATTATTGTCTACTACCTTTCCTTGCTTAAAATCCCTTCTTTTTGTAGAGGAGGAAATTTGCTACTACCGAGTCTCTAGGACAAAGAAGAGTCTGCAAGGAGAAAATGGTCCTCAACTACCTCAAGGAACAAAGCTTAGGTGATAGGATAAAATGATGAGAGTTCCATAAATAAAAAGAGTAGGTACTGGAGGCCTTATGGACAGATTGAAAAACTCTTGACCAAGGATGACAAGGTGGTTCAAGGATGACAACATGGCGTGCTAGAATCTCAATAGTGTGATGGCATCTCTTACGGACTAAAAAATGAGAATATCACATAAAACAAAAAATGACTACTATTGTACTAAATTACTAGGAACTCTTCAAAAATAGGAAAATAACAAAGTATAACAAAGTATAACAAAGAATAAAAATAATGTAAACTAAGTGAAATGTAAATATTGAAATGAGAATAAGAGAGAAAATTATCACACCGAAGAAAGAAATGAAGCCTCCAAAACATAAATGTCTTCAATACCTGCACACATAAGACTAAGAGAAAATGTTGGGGCTGTTTAGGGGCTTTCCTTAGTCAAACCCATGTTTCGATGTTTCTACCTCCACAGATAGCCAAATAGACAAATAGATAGAAAGACAAATAAACAAGATAGTACAATGCGTAGACAAGGGATGTGATAAATTCCAATATGCTCAAAGACATAAGATACGAGATATATATTACCTACAAGGATTGAGGAAGCCATTGAGAGAAAGAGAGGGAGAGAGGGCTATGAGAGCCAAGAGAGTTGCAAAGAGTGTTGTAAGAGCTTGAGACTACTAAACAAAGTTGTAGAGAGTTGTACAAGCTTGAGAGAAAGAGAGAAATAGAGAAAGAGAAGAAAGAATGAGAGAGAAAGAAAAACAAAAGAAAGAGATATAGAGAGAGATATAGGAATGAAAAGATAGACTTGAAAGAGAGAAAATGAAGGAAAAGAAGGTTCCCTAGCTATTACAAGGTGTCCCAAGCTATTTCCACTGAAAAAGGTAGGTGACAAGTGGAAACATGCTCAAAAACAACCATTTGAATGTTAAAATTGTTAGATGCATAGAACAACTGAGAGGGGGGTGGAAACTCAACACCAGAAACTCTAAGGGAAGATAAATAAAGACAATATAAGAATGTTCCCAAATGTGCAAGACAAGAAAGCTACCTATTAGATGATAAGTGTGATATATACATATCAGATGATGATATATTTCAATTGACACATGTTTGCAAAATGCAGTTTGATAGAGTTAATGTTGACAATGAAAAATACAGTGATATAGTTAAGCATGCCAGTGGTGATGTTGATTTTCAAGTATATAATGAAAATTATTTTAGACTTGGCCTAGTATAGACAATGAAAACAAAGTGTTTTGACAGGGCTAAATAATGGTTCTACATTTTTAGGGACCTAGGGCCACTAGTGAAGTTTTAAAATGTGTTCCAATGCAACATAGAGGGGCAGTTATAGATCATCCAATTAATGGATTTGGTATATGGTCTAATTCCCATAGATTTAGGATCTTTCCATGCCCAAAAGGGGCATGCGTCCCCGAAGATGATCCATTAGTGACACCTTCAAATTTTCCAAATTTGAATTGCCTATGCACTTTCAAGTTGGCAACAAAGGTTAGGTCCGTTGCCTATCAAATCTACCTCGAAGCCCATCTTTGCCAATTAAAAATTTTCAACTCAGTGATCATCATGAAAAATCCATGTGGTAATTTTTTTTGGTACATATGGTAGTATTCTTGTTCAATTTTGTGCTTTATGGATGAGTTTTGTTACACCATTTAATGTGTTTCTAACTGTGACTAGGCTAGATTTGGCATTCCAAAAAGTTACAAATTTCAAGAATCAAAGGATAACCCATTTCCTATTTTGGTCTCAAACGTCTCCATTTCCAATTTCATCAAAATTTGAGGTCAAATTATGCATTATTTTAATGTCTTTCAGATTCATAGAACACCTCCAACAAGCTCGTTTAAAAAGTAGGTACCAAATTTTGGTTTGTTGGGTGAGATTTAATTACAAACCCATGTTTTATTTAATTGATTAGGCTTGCTCGCAAAAACTCATAGCTCCAAGAGTTCTAGATTGTGCGCAATGAATTTTCACTATTTTGCTAGCAGGAAAAATTGAAAAATTTAACTATTTTCTAATGTTTTAATATGATGTATTTAAAACATTTTAAAAGTGTCAAATATTTTTATGGCCTAAATATTGTAGTGGAACTTTATAAAACTTTGTAAAAGGAGTTTTTTATTTCACAAAATCCTTCCTCGCCATCTTGCGAAAGGAATTGCTCTATTAGAGGATGCTTGTTGGCGAGCGGGGAATCAAGGAAATGGGTTTTCTTGGGCATACAAGTGTTTTGTGGAGAGTTTTGGAGCTGTTTGAGGATGGTAAATGATTGTTTTGACTTGCAAAATAATGCCTAAATCTTTTCAAATTCCCAAGTAGCCATTTTGAGAGGGATTGATTGCCAGTAACATAAAAATGCCCAACCACTCCTTCCAATGACCAAGAAATCAAATAAATTGCTTTGTATCATTGAGAATGATTTATAATGTTTCTCTCATTCACAAAAAATGAAGGTCAATCACGTTTCTAAAATTTGGGGTAATTTTTTTGAGTGTTTGTAGGTTCAATATGATTGTTTCTCCATTGAGAAGCTTTCCCAAACTATTTCTCATGCCTTGAGAGCATTTTCACAATGTTTTGAGATTTTGTTGAGTGCCAACAAGCTAAGAAATTACCCAAATACAATAGTCATGACTTTCATCTCTGTTTTTATTTTTTTGCAATGGATGATGCACCATGAGGAGATTTCAAACGGTTTGTAGGGATTCTTTTGACAATAAAGAAGATTGAAGAAGACAAGCATACATCCAGACAACAGTGTAAAATGTTCATCTTATAATAGAAAAAATGCACAGAGATGGTGGCTTCTAAAAAGGCATTTGACAAAATTTCAAATTAGTTTGTAGAGAAAAAAAGGTATTATGAAAGTTCCATGGGTTAAAATGCATCGTAAAATGCAATATTTTATTGCTAGTATGTGGGTTTTTACCCATGGGTACTATTTTTCACTGTTAGGTGAATGTGAAGCAATAAATGTGTTTTACACCTAGGTGAAATTTTTGCACGAGAATTGCAAATGAAGACAAAATGGGGAGAAATAGAAGGTGTTTAGAGATCCATTGGCATTTTCCTTATGTCATTTTGTTGCAAAATCAAGGGAGCTCAAGTGTGTCATGTTTCAACAGTGGATTTATTCTAGTTCTTTTGAATTTTCTTCTCCTCTTTATAGTGTCTTTTCTTCTTCATATGGGGGTTCCAATTCTCCAAGTTTATGAAATTGTAATTTTATATAGGGATTGTCTCTAGAATTAGGAGTTCTTCAAGTTTCAAAGTTAAATGTTGTAATACATCTTAATAGAAAGCAAATCAATTTGTAACTTAGGATGAACATTGTCAAACTATAATGTATCTAGAATGAATGCATTATCTTTTAAATCAAATTAATCAAGGATTATTATGATTTTTGTTGCACATTTGTTGCAACACGTATTTGTTTGATGGCTCTTGTTCAAGGAACAAGTTAAAGTGTGCTCTTAGTTAAATTCTAAATATATTGTGTTGCATCTGGGACCTATAAGAATGTTATAGATATGTCCTAAAGAGACCTCATTATTGTAAGGTAGTAATGGTTTAATGGTCACTAGTTTTGTGTTCATGATATTAATAGATAGGTTATTTCATCTTGACTATGTTATGGACAAGACATTGGTCTAGTATGTTTCTTTTGTGCAAACCTTGGAAGGAATCGCCATTGAAAAAATTAATCAACCTTTTCATTTCAAGTTTAACCTATTTATGATTTTTTGTGTCTTCATGGAAATTAAAGAACAAATGGGTGATGCTTGGGAATGATCTAGTTGTAACTCCTTTGTGTATCTGAGATGAAAATTTCTCTTAATTTATTTGTTCTCAATGTTGATTCAAGGTGCAAGGGGATCATGCCTAAATGTAATTAGAAATATATAACACCTTTTATACATTTATTTGAGAACTATCCACATGTTAGAAGTCTGTAATGTCTTGTTTAGTGCAAGTTTTATTATATTTGCAGATCTTTAAATGGGAACACCCTCCCAAGTCTTAGGGAGATCAAAGTGAAGAAGCCTAGTTATAGCCTTGTTCATTAGCCTTTTCTTGTCCCAAGTGTGATTATAGTGCAAGATATTTGTTTTAACCTATTGATCCCTTGGTCTAGGCATTGTGATTTTCCTTAGGATTGGGGGTTACAAGAAAAATCACAAACACATAGCTCATAGGTGTTGGCAACATGAGAATGATGGTATATGGAGTTTTCATTGATGGAAATAGATTGTAGAAGTGATGGTGCATTTGTATGTACATATTCTGGGGAAGACCGAAGAAGACCATGTGTTTTGGTGAAAATTACCTAAGTCCAAAACTAGAATAGTAAGTAACAAAACAAGAGTTTTATGGTTCGCATTGCTCTACTTTGTAGAATATTTTCATGTGATTATAAGGTAATAATGGTATCTATTATAGGTATCTATAACCAAATTTTTAGGTTTGCATGTCTTTTACAATTGAAGATATCAATGGAAGAGTATCAGGTTTAGTAGAAGCAGAGTTATGGGTGTAGAGCGCATATTGGAATGTTCTGCATTTCGCTATAAATGATTATTATGTTGTACAATTTTGAGGAATTATTTGAGGATGTTAAAAGTGTATGTACTCGAAGTGGCAAGTGATTTGGTGGTCCACTTGTTGAGTTGTGGATGAACAGTTGGTTCATTCAATTGTTGCTTCACCAATTTTGTTGTGTGGTGCCGACCTAAGGGTTTTTTGGGTCATGCAGAGTTGAATTATGAAAAGATGGAATCATGGGAGTAATTATAGGTCATGCAAACCTATTTTGGTAAAGAAAACATTTTGGTTTCTTCTGCAAGGTATGTGGGTTGGAGTTTTGAGCTGACAGGTTATGGTGTTGCATGTTTCATCTAATTAGGTTGATCTAATTAATGATATGAGTTTTTGCAGAATATATGCATATATATAGAAGGGAAATTTAGCATTGTGATGATATGTTGAATGTGAAGGTGTGAGATAGATATTGTGTGTGAGGTGTAATATAGAGTGAAGTGTGAAAGGTGGTAGTGGTGAAGTATAAAATGTGTAAAGTTAGTTTTTTTTAGATTAATTGGAATTGTATCTTCAACATGTTACAAATGCATTATTAGAAGTTCAAATTCTAGTAGTGAGCCATTCTTCTATTCTCTTTTCTATTCTAGACAATGAGTCCTTTGGGCAGTCAGCCCTTGGCTATCCGCCTTTCTTTCTCAACAATGGGTCCTTGGAAAGTGAGTCCTCTAATCTGTAATACATTGTAACTAATTATAATATATTGTGAGCTAATCATCGCCGTGGTTTTTCCTCTCAAGGGTTTTTCATGTAAATCTAGTGATCTTGTGTTGAATGTTTTGATGCATGATTTAATTGTTCTTTCCCATTCTACAAGTTTGATGAGATGCTTTGAATGCATGTTTAAGTTTATGAAGTTAATGAATTTTAGTGAATACTAATTCCCCCCCTCAGTATTCCAAGTGTTCAACAATTGGTATCAGAGCCTGGTTCTTTCAATTGGATTAATCGCTAAGGTAGATCTTGGAGGTTGAACACATAACAACTAAGAGGCATCCTATCCCTTTGAAAGAGATCATAATGGAAGGGTTTATTGAAGAAGACTATGAAGCTGACATGGAAGGAGAACTCATATCTACTCTTGATGATCTAGATAAAGAAGAATGCAAGAATAAAGATCTAAAATAAAATATTAAGGAAGTAGATGAGTGCATCAGAAGTTGAGGGAAATCAATAAAGTTAAATAAAAAGTCAAGGAAACAAATGAGAAACTCAAACAATCACTAATCTGAAGGTGCAAGTTGAAGAAGGAAAAAGAGTTGAAGACTATTTGAATGAAAAATTGAAAGACAAGTCTACAAAATGTTCAAGCCTTGAAGAAGAAGTTGTATCTCTAAGGAAAGATCTGGAGAAAGCAAAGAGTCAAGAGGACAAATTCAAAAGGGGCTCCACCTTGCTTGATGATATAATTACTAGTCAAAAGGCTTCAAGGTTAAAGAAGGATTAGTGTTTGAAAAAGGATAAAGCTCAAAAGAAAATCAAACTCCAAACAATGTTGAAAAAAAGAATGATGAGCAAAGGAAGACTGGAGATAAGAAGAGCAATATCAAACATGTCCAGAACTAGAAGAAATATTTCAAAAGACTACCTATTAGACAACCAGCTGCACAAAGGTACCCATCTTTCAATAGTTACTATTATTATTGTAGTAAATTTGAACATAGAGCTGTAGAGTGTAGAAGTAGAATGAATCATAACTTCCAATCATTTTCTAGTCAATGCTATACATGCAATAGATTTGATGATAAGGCTAGTGAATGTAGAAGTTAGATGATGAATGGTGAGAATAATGGTATGATGTTTCAATCATTCAATGGTTACTATTGTACATGCAATGGATTTGAGCATAAGGATTTTGAATGAAGATCTAAAATGGCAAGAAGTAAGTTTTCTTTGCAACAAAGTGTCACATGTTATAAATGCAATTGTAGATCAGGGTTAGAATTTGGGAAAATACACATGAATCAATAATAGAAACCACAAAACTATCTAAATGAAGCTATGGAGACCCTAATTTCCAAAAATGAAGCACAAATGATAGTAGAAATCACAATAATAAATAAATAGTACTCAATTCCTATGCCATAGTTGATTCATCTCCATTGCTCTTCTCCATTTTTATTTGTTTGTTCTCAGATAGTATGGAAGATATTTGATAAGCTTGATGTAGATAATTGATATCTCTAGATATCAAGATAGAAAAATTCAAAGAGTGTTGTTTCTAAATATGAATGATATGAGAAGCAAAATATTGAAGATTTTGGTTCTTCAAGATGAATGATATGATGTATTGAAGATTATGGTTAACCTTAAAATGAAGATGATGAATTGCTTTTATAGAAATTCCAATTCAAATGAAGGGTTAGGATTGAATGATGAGGTATCATGATCAATGGATTGTTGCATGAATGGAGAAAGTAATGAAGGTTTTGTCATTGATGTCAACTGGTCAATTGGTTATCTACTAGTTGTTGTTGGTTGTATATGTTGAGGATATTGAAAAAATTAAATTAAAGAAAGTTTACATGTATTCAATTGTTTCTCTGAGTGATGATCTAGTATTTTCCCCTATGTTCGTATAGTTTAGATATGTTGGTCATGGTTGTTGAAGGTTGCTATATCCAGATTTTTGGCTGTTGGTTCGTTGTGAAGTTTAAGTTGTGTTCACCAGTTGTGAGCTATGTTTTTCTTTGTTCTAGTTGAGGTCCAAGAGAAAATTTGTTGGTCTGGATTTCTCTTTGATGAAGTCTTTTGACTTGCGGTTCTAGAGTTGTGTTGCCCTGATTGCATTGAAGATGTTTTTGGTTTCTAGAATTTTCAGGATTAATTGTTCTATTTGTTTTACATTGGTTTGTCCAATCCTATGTTAAGCACTATCTTTGAAGTTGATGAAACATGTTGGATCTACTTTGGGTCTCAGTGAAGCGTGTGTTTGGGTTGTCCTCATTCTAATTCCACCCTAGGATTTTTTGACATCGTCCTAATTTGAATTTGAAGTTGGATGGACAACTTTGGATCTTTTCAAGGTTGGAGATAGTATAAATACAGGATGAGATAGTAATGAAAAACATACAAAAGAAAAGAAAGAAGACAAGTGAAAGAGTAGACACAACATTAATGCTATTCAAAAAGTGTGTGGAAGATGAATGCGAAGCTTAATGCTGAGTTTCTAGATGTAGTGAGTAGAAGGTGAAATCTATCATTCATGCAAGTTGATCAATTGACTATGGTGGAATCCTTTGTTGCATTGGGATTGTAGTCTCTTTGTAACAAGTCTTCTTTTATCTTCTTTTTATCTTTGTGGTAGTGAGCCCTCCGAGTTGTAGCTCTGTTGGACAGTGATTCCTTTCTTCAGGAAGTGAGCCTTATCTCAGGTAGTGAGCCTTGTTTAAGGAAGTGAGCCTTTTGTGATCGGTTTTGATATTATTTATAGTGTGAGTTAATCCTCATTGTGGTTTTTCCCTTATTGGGTTTTCTACATAAACCTGGTGTTATTGTGTTTATGTGTTGGATTTGAGTTTTTGCATTGGAATTTGATGATTAATCATTTATATAGTTTTAAGTATTAGTTCTAGTGATTTAATCAAAGATTAAAATATGTGACAACTGATTCACCCCCCGTCCCATTTATCCTATTCAAAAATTGGTATCAAAGCTTGGTTCCTTGGTGAAGAGCTTAACTGCTTGAGGAAGGTATGGAATGGCTAGCATGATGGTCTTTGATTATCCAAGGTTTGATGGAACTAATTATGGTATCTGGAAAGTATTGATGGAAGAATATCTGGAGTATTGCGAATATGATGTGGAGAAAGCTTACAAGAATCCTTACACTCCTCCTACAAATGGTTTGAGTACACCTGAAGAGATTAGATCATATGAAGTGAATAATAAGGTGAAGTTCATCTTGAAGAATAGTTTGGTCCACTCTGAGTTGATTAAGGTTCATAATTTGAAGATAGCTAAGGAAGTTTGAGATTCTTAGAAAGAGCACATAATGGTGATGAAAGAGTTAAAGAGGTGAAATTGCAGAATTTGGAAACATAGTTTCATCTTATACATATGTTCAAAGATGAAAATGTTAAAGCTTATGTATAGAGATTGGATGAGGTAGTGGCTGGAATGAGAAAAGGCTCCAATAAGTATGAAGGTAAGTTTCCCTTTAAATGCTTTAGTTTTGCACAAATAGGTCATTGTGTTGCAAAATGTCTAGAAAGAGCTAAAAGGAATAAACAAATATATGAGAAAGAAAAGAAAGGAAAGAAGATTAACAAAGCTTACTATGTGAATGGGAATACTAGTATTTTTTATGAAGGTTCAAAATATGAAGATCCAGATGAAAATGAATGCTTGTTCTTGGAAATTAAGGATAAACCTACTTCTACTAATTCAGAAAAATAGGTAAAGGAAAGCCCTCTAGAGAAGGAGAAAAATGAAGGTACAGTTATCTCTACCCTACATGCTAAACAAGAAAATAATTTTTGGGTAGTTGATAGTGGTTGTTCACATCACATGAATGGTGATAAGAGTAAGTTTTTTAAACTTGAGAAATATGATGGAGGCTTGGTTATGTTTGGAGATGATTCTAGTTCTAAAATATTTGGGATAGGTTTAGTAAGTTTTGATGGAAAGCATCATACTGACGATGTTTACTATGTTAAGGGTTTAAGGAATAATTTTTTGACCGTTGGTCAGATGTATAGAAAAGGATATGATTTTATGTTTAAGGATGAGAAATATGAGATTCAAAAAGGATCTAGAACATTGCTTGCCACAAGAAAGAAATTTGAAGGGAATATCTATCAACTTAAGGGTGTTCATGGACAATGCTTTATAACTCAGATAAATGATAGTTGGTTATGGCATAGGAGAATGTGTCACATGAATTTTGATAACTTGGCAAGGATTAGTGTTGTTTAGGCTGTGAGAGATTTACCAAGAATTACCAAACCTATTAATGCTATTTACAGGAATTGTTAGTTTGGGAAATAAGCAAGAAATCATTACATATCAAAGGAATAATCTACTACTAGACTACTGGATTTTGTTCATACACATCTTTGTGGTCTTATGAGAGTGAGAAGTCTACTTGGTGAAAGGTACTTTATGCTTTTAATTGATGATTATTCTAGATATACATGGGTTACATTTCTTAGATAGAAATTAAATGCATTAGATAGATTCAAGGAATTCAAAGCAATGGTTGAAAATGAAGTTAATTTGAAGATAAAATGCTTAAGATATTATAGAGGTGGAGAATTCACCTCATATGAGTTCGATATGTTTTATGAAGTGCATGGAATAAAGAGACAATTATCTGCTCTGAGAACTCCTCAAAAGAATGGAGTTGTTGAAAGGAAAAATAGAATAGTTCAAGAGGCTTCTAGATCAATGATCACTGAAGTTGGTTTACCAGAAGTTTACTGGAAATAAGCTATTCACACTGCTATTTATGTGTTCAATCGCGTTCAAGCAAGAGAAAATAGTACAAAGACTCCCTATGAGCTATGGCACAAAAGAATTCCTATAATTAAATATTTCAAGGTATTCGAAAGAAAATGCTATATTAGAAGAGATGAGGAAAATTTGGGTAAGTTTTATGCAAGAAGTGATGAATGCATATTTATTGGATACTCTACCAAAAGCAAGGCATACAAATGTTTCAATAAAATATTGAGAAAGATTGTAAAGAGCTCAAATGCGAAGGTTGATGAGATAATGAAGAATTCTATTGATATTGATGGATATGTGTCTAATGAACATGATTGTGCAAGAATAGAATAAATTATGGAAGAACATGATAAAGATGAGAAAAAGAAGTAGGATGAACAAGATGAAAGAGAAGAAGATGCTCCAGTGGTGTCTCCTAGGACACGTAAATATGTATAAAGGAATCATTTAGAAAATCAGATTATTGGAGACAAGACAAAAGGTGTGTTAACCAGAAGCCAAGCTGTTGTTGAAGTAAATTTTTGTTTATTCTCTGAGATTGAGCCGAACATAGTAAGTGAAGCCTATAAAGATGAAAATTGGATGAAAGAAATGAAAGAAGAAATTTTGCAGATTGAGAAGAATCAGACTTGGCAATAGGTCCCATGACTAGCAGATAAAAATATCATTGGATCAAAATGGGTATTCAAAAATAAGTTGATTGAGAATGGAGAAGTTGTCAAAAACAAAGTGAGGCTCATGTGTAAAGGTTACACACAAGTAGAAGGCATATATTTTTAGGAGACCTTTTCCCTAGTAGCAAGAATGGAAGCTATAAGGATGTTCTTGGCATTGGCTGCTCATAAAGATTTCAAAGTCTATTAGATGGATGCCAAGTCAACATTTCTGAATGATGAGCTGCAAGAAGAAGTTTACATGGAACAACCGAAAGGATTTTAGTTAACAGATCAACCGGATATGGTGTGTAGATTGAAGAAAGCTTTATATGGATTAAAGCAAGCTCTTAAAGCTTCGTATGTAAGGTTAGACAAGTATTTGATTCAAGATTCAGTCTCTTTGTCTACTATTGAAGCTGAGTATATTGTTGTTGCATCTTGTTGTACACAAGTTCTATGGATGAAACAAACATTAAAAGATATCACAATGGTATATGATGATCCCATTTCTATCTTCTGTGATAATACAAGTGCAATTAACATTTCAAAGAATCCTGTGATGCACTTGAGGATGAAGCATATATCTATTAGATATCATTTCTTTAGAGAGAAGGTCATGGAGAATGAAGTCAAGATTGATTATGTTCTAAAAAAAGGACCAGATTGCTGATATTTTTATGAAGGCTCTTCCTAAAGATACTTTTGAGTATCTCCGAGAGAATTTAGGGGTTATTGCCCCTCCTTTCATAAACTAAGATGCATTTGGAGATGAATTAGTCTAGTGGATTCATGGTTCTATATTTTTGGACTATTGTTTTTGTGGCTACCTCTCAAGGGGAGCAGGTAGTTTCAGATGTTATCATTTTGAGTATTCTATTTTCATGTCAAAGGAAGATTCAATGAACATATAGTTTGCGTTTGCCATTGATTTCAAAGGGGAGATAAAGCATGTGAAAAGGAAAGAAAGATAATGAGATAAATAAGGTAATGAGGAAGATCTTTTGAGGGGGGAAGCAAAAAGAAAAAATATTGAGATGTATATTCAGAACTGGTATGGTGTCTTTGGTAGTTTTTTCGCATCATGTGTTGCCATCAATGAAAAAGGGGGAGATTTTTGTAAGAATTGAGAAAGGAATGAAGGTTTTGTCATTGATGTCAACTATTCAATTGGTTATCTACTAGTTGTTGTTGGATGTATATGTTGAGGATATTGAGAAAATTGTATTAAAGAAAGTTTATAAGTATTCAGTTGTTGCTCTGGGTGATGATCCCATATTTGCCCCTATGTTCATGTTGTTCATATATGTTGGTCATGGTTGTTGAAGGTTGCTAAATCTAGATTTTTGGTTGTTGGTTCGTTGTGAAGTTCGATTTGTGTTCAATAGTTGTGAACAATGTTTTTTTGTGTTCTGGTTGAGGTCTGGGAGAAAATTTGCTGGTTTGGATTTCTCTTTGATGAAGTATTTTGACTAGTGATTCTAGAGTTGTGTTGCCCTGATTGCATTGAAGATATTTTTGGTTTATGGAAGTTTTGATCTTAATTATTCTATGTTTTTTACATTGCTTTGGCCGACCTCATGTTAAGCACTATCTTCGAAGTTGATGAAGTGTGTTGGATCTATTTTGGGTCCTGATGAAGTGTGTGTTTGGGTCACCCTCATTCTCATTCTACCCTAGGATATTTTGGCACCGAGCTAATTTGAATTTGAAGTTGGATGGCTGGCTTTGAACCTTTTTCAAGGTTGGAGATAGTATGAATACATAATGAGCCAGTAATGAAAAACATAAAAAAGAAAAGAAGGAAGATAAGTGAAAAAGTAGACGCGATATTGATACTATTCATAAAGTGTGTGTGAGTTGTGTGTGGAAGATTAGTGTGAAGCTTAATTCTGAGTTTTCGGATGTAATGAGTAGAAGGAAAACTCTATCATTCATGCAAGTTGATCAAGTGATTGTGGTGGAATCCTTTGTTGCATTGGGATTGTAGTCTCTTTGTAACAAGTGTTCTTTGTATCTTTGTGCTAGTGAGCCCTCTGGGTTGTAGTCCTATTGGAAAGTGAGTCCTTATTTCAGGTAGTGAGCCTTATCTCAGGCAGTGAGCCTTGTTTCAGGTAGTGAGCCTTTAGTAATTGGTTTTGATATTGTTTATAGTGTGAGTTAATCCTCATCGTGGATTTTCCCTTATTGAGTTTTCCACATAAATCTGGTGTTATTGCTTTTATGTGTTGGATTTGAGTTTTTGCATTGGCATTTGATGATTAATCATTTAAGCAGTTTTAAGTATTAGTTCTGGTGATTGAATCAAAGGTTAAAATATGTGACAATTGATTCACCATGCCCCCCTCTCAGTTGTCCTATTCAACATGGATGGGATTAATTGAGAAGAAAAGAGATAAAGATGGGAAGGATGGACCAAAACTCAAGAAATTGGTTGAGATTTAGGGCTTGACTAAGAAGAAATTCAAATTAAAAAATGATAGAAATTATTTAATTTAAAGGAGGAAAAATGAATAATTAAATAATTAAAAATAATTATTTAATTATAGAAGAAGGATGAAGTGTGAAATATTAAATAATTAAAATAATAATTTAATAAAAGATGAAGGGAAATGATAAATAATTAAATAATAAAAAAATAAAATTTAAGTATGGAGAAAAAAAATGATAAATAATTAAATAAATAAGAATTTATTTAATTAAGGATAGAAAAAGATAACTAGTGATGTAATTTAAATAAAATTGATACTTATTTAAATTAATGAAAAGAGAAAAGGATAAAATGAATTAATTAAATAATTAAGAATTATTTATTTAATAGAAGAATATGGCATTATAAAATAATTAAATAATTAAAATTATTTAATAATGCATGGAAGAAGGCGAATTAGTGATAAAATGATGCTTGCAAGCTCGAGAAATTTTTTAGTGCCTACCGCAATAAACTAGGACACATACCTAAGTTTTGTAGAGAAAAGAATGTGAAGCCCTTTGCTTCAAAAAATAAGATTGATCTAGCAAAGAAGGTTGATCTGGTTGAAGTAAAGAAGGAGATGAACAAGATCTAGAAGAAAAAGGAAGAGAATGATGTGAGGAATGAGTTTGTGCCAAATCCTATTGCAGATGTTTCCTTTAGAAACTAGATATGGAGCTTTGGATCAGGGGGAGTTTTAATAGAAAATCCTTTAAACCCCACCAAAGATTAGATGATGTCTTCAACATACTAGTGCATGTGTAGGTTGATATTCTTGATCTGTTGGTGAAATCTCCATTGAGAAATCTATTATTGAAGAGATTTACATAATGATTAGAAGCGTTTGTGATATCACAAAGAGGGTTTGACAACTTTTTGGCCTAACTTTCTCTACTACAATTAATGCACATATTAGGTCACTAGAAACGGGTTTATATTTTACTATGCATATTTAAAAGTTATTTGTGTTCAATCTTTTGTAAAGGAGAGTAGTGCAAATGAGAGATGAAGCGATTCCAAAGTGTTGAACGAAACCCTACCGATGAATTTCACAAGGTATTTATAGTTTCTTGCAAACCCTAGTTTAAAAACAAATTAAAATGTTTACTCCACAAGTTATTGACATGCTTGAGAGGCCAGCACCTAAATTCAAGAAGCACCCATACAAGTCCATGGAGACGAATAAGGAAGGTGTTTTTTATAGGGTTCCATTAGATGTGTTGCACATAGAGGATGTGCAAATTTACATTCATTTGAAGTTGGATGAATATGATCATTTGAGGTTGGAAAAATTTAGAGATAAGGTATTAATTGGTGATGACGTTGAGCTAAAACCAGAGTATGCAAGTTTGATGGAGAAGAATCAGGATGTGTGGAATGGACTTCCTAATTTTTTCTATGGTAATTAATGGGTGAAGTATGTGTTGAGAAGAATCGATGATAAATTCATGTAGTTGGATATGCTGCATATGATAAGAAAAGAGGCAATTAGGATTGTTAGCGACTTGTGTTCCACTAGACCAATTTCAACATTTAAGTCAGTAAAGAAGAAATTATTAATGAAGCTTATTGAAGAAAATTTTGACAAGTGTTCCCTAACTATGAATGATGTATTGAAGATTCAACAGTCAAGTATGCTTCTATGATGATTGGTTACAAAATATTTTTCACAAACGAATAGAATTTTGTCTCTTCCACCACAATACACATGACCCATTAGATGGTGAAAGAAGGAATTTTTTTTGATCTTTGTGAGCTCTCGAGATTACAGTTGTTGGAGAATCTACAAAAGACAAAGGAGTCAAAATACCCTTTCTGGTATGATACTCTTATCATTTTCTTGGTGTTTTACTTTTTGAATGAGTTAATTAGAGCAAAGAATGGTGTATGGCTAGATAATATTCATGCAGCCACAAAAATTAGAGATCACTTGAGGAGATTCCTTGGTAAAAAGTCTAGTGATTCAATGTTGTGGGGATTCTTTAAACCTTTTCAATCTCAGATGTAAGAAAGAGAAAGGATTCCTAGCAAATTTGTACAAAAATAGAATAATGAATTGACTTTGATGATTAGTAAAGATTAATGCTATATGGAAGTAGTTGAACCCCAAACCATATGGATTTTGAAGCTACTTTATGATGTAAATGAATCTGTATGCATTAGTCTTGTAGAAGTTGTGTTGAGCAAACCTAGGGATACAATAGTGGAAAGGTTTGGTACTTATAATGAGAAATCAAGAAAATTAAACCTTGAAAAGAAGGACATTAAAGAAAAAGTTGAAATGATAAAGGTTGATTTGGAAAGAGAGTTTGGTGTCCCTAAGGACCCTACAGAGAAATTCATAGGTATATATGATCCTCTATAAACTACTCCATAGAAGTCAAGAAGGTCAGGTAGGACCTCAACTCCCACACCAACTACTATTACAAAGCATTTCAGAAAAAAGTTTGCAAGTGGTTCTAAAAAGAAAGATACATCTAGCACCACTATGCAACATAAGTCTCCTAAGAGGAGAAAGAAAGAGAAATCAACAAGAGAAAATAATATTAGTGTTGAAGAAGAAGAACAGGAAAAGGAGGAACATCAGTTGGTCCGATAAAGAAATTCTCAAGTCTCTCAGGAAGAGATTGATACAAAAAGATAAATTTAAAGTGGTAGATATAGAAAGTGAATAGGAAGTAGAAAATGAAAATAAATCTTTCAATTTTAAAATAATAGAAAGAGTTCTAGGTTAGGAGAAGAAGAAGGATCATCTAAAGATAAGGAAAAAGGAGAGGGAATAGCTAAGGAATATAAGAAGACCCCTCTTATCCAAGAGCATAGTCCTATGAAGTTAGATGCACTATTTAGTGGCATTGCAAAGTTTGGGATCCTGAAAGATACAACTATAATGTATCCAGATGCAAATGATGAAGACATGACAACAATTGAAGAGGCTATAGTCAAATACATTGTGACATTCGATATTGGCCTAGGTGAGATAGAGGATCAATTTATAGATGATCTAAAATGTGTGTTGAATGCAAGAATACAAGAGGCTATTATAGAGGATGAAAAGATGAATAAATTTTCCTTGGAGAAGATTGGTTCCTCATTATCTCATGAGTGTTAGAAACCAAGATCACCTGCATGGAATCACCTATCGCATGCAAAAGACATGCAGAACAAAAGAATATGTTCTGTAAACCTCAAAGTAAAAATGCATTATTGAGAATCAATTATTACAAAGAGATCAATCCTTATGAAGGAGATCAAGAAACCCTAAAAGGAAAACCCTAGTGTGCACACTTAATAATTAATCAATTATTAATGTGCCTAATTTTATCTTAAGTACCTAAAGGAATAAGTGAATTAATTAATTAACCAATATGATATAATTAATTAAGTGTAATAACTTATTACTCTAACACCTCCCCTTAAGATGAACTTAGGAAGAAGCTAAAACACTAGAAAAAGATGCATGAAAGAAAATATGGGTCCCGAAAACTAGGCTTGATCAGGTACCCATTTAAAAATGCAAGAATGAAGTAGAGAAGGAAAACCAAGTGGGACAAAACCCCCTACAATGAGATGACATGCTACAAAGAAGCACTGGAAGAACTCTGTAGAGTAACACTAGAACCGCAATCTGACAAGCAAGGAAAGATACTTCTATTTACAAGAAACCATATTAGAATCATAATAATGCAACATCAAACCCGATGCCATAGAACACTTGAAAAATCCAAACGGGAACAACCCTAGAATCTATGAAGCAACAATCGATTATTGAATGATGTGATACTGAAATGAAGTGCAAAGATGCAAGTTGCACTCTCCCAACTGCCAAAACATCCAAGTAATTTCCAAAACACCCATCAGGCCAAATCTATAAAACTGATAAACCTAGGATAGATATAGAAAAAAGTGCATGGACAACAAAATATATCTCCTCAATACCTTTCCAACACCGCAAAGATAGCGAAAATCGGAGATCGTGGCGAAAATTTATGAGCTCAAAAGCATAAAATAAACATCTAGCTTCAAAAAAAAAAATGTAGATAAACATAAAAATATTGTAAAATAAACTACACCACAAGAAATTTCTCGGAACCAGCTTTCTGGAAATATCTCGTTTGCCTGATTTCGATACCGTATGCCCAAGTTATGCCAAAAAGAAAAAAATTGCTCCTTTAGGGAAAACTGGGGTTAGGAGGGGGCAAAAGAGCGCCATACAGACACTGATGTTAGTGGTTCATGAGAAAAAAATTGACAGCCATCTGGCTGTCGCCATAAAAATCCAGTCTCCTGCAAAAAAAAAATGATGGAGCCCCTAGTCGTTGATATGACCAGGGGCAGGGTGTTGGGATCGACCAGGGGCCGGGCGTAGAGCTCCCGATCCCCCATAGGACCTCGACAGGAGTAGACAGGGCCCACGGGGGCTGAGGAGGCAGTGGCAGGATGGTGGGGTGCCGCCCAGTGGTGGCAGACAACTGGCCGCCTGGTGGCGACCAGGTGGCATGATCGTTTAACACTGGTGGCACATAAAAGTTTCAAAAAAACATGCGTTTTTGTTTTTTTTTTTCAAAAATCTTGCCTCGAGAAGCATGCTGGGGAGGCTGTACGACCTCTCTGGCAAATTGTTTTTGCCTCAGAAACCAACTGCTCCAAAAACGATGATTTGACAGGCGTTTCTAAGGTTTTGGGGCGCTGTGAACACAATGGTGATGTCCTTTTGAGCCCAAAGTGTTCTGAAAAATTGGCTACCCCCAGATCTTGCAGAAAAGATGTCTGTGGAAACCCTTGCACTAGAAACTCACTGAAAAGCCATATCTTCAGATCACGAATAGGTAGTTGCAGGTCTAGAGCTCTGATACCATCTTAGAAACCAAGATCACCTACATGCAATCACCTATCACATGCAAAATACATGCAGAACCAAAGAAGATGTTCTATAAACCTCAAAGTAAAAATGCATTATTAAGAATCAATTGTTACAAAGAGATCAATCCTTATGAAGGAGATCAAGAAACCCTAAAAGGGAAACCCTAGTGTGCACACTTAATAATTAATCAATTATTAATGTGCCTAAGTTTAGCTTAAGTACCTAAAGGAATAAGTGACTTAATTAATTAACCAGTATGATATAATTAATTAAGTGTAATAACTTGTTACTCTAACAATGAGGATAGACTCAAGTTATCTCAGTTGCATAGCAATAAATTTAGGAAAAAACAAAGAGTTAGCACTCTTATGAGTAGAGATAAGGATGATATAGAAAGGCTAAGGAAAGAGAAATTGCAATCAATTGAAACACTTACTAAAGAGTTGGGAGTTCCTTTGGGTGATGAAAATCAGACGCAACAAGAAACACCCCTCCTACAAATCAATAAGCCTATTAATGAACAACATGAGAATGAGCATGAGAAGTAAGAAGAAATAATGTTAGACAACACTCCTTCATATGTGGAGATAATTGATGAGGAGAATAAAGAAGATAAAAAAGATGCCCTGGAGAAGACTGAAGCACAAAAACAAGAAACTTTCCCTCATCTAGAAATTGAGAAGAATTTAGAAGAAATCTCTAGTAGTGATGAGAAGGAGAGGAATGATAAAAATGGGGAAGAAATTATAAAAAATAGGTGGTGAATCCTCTAGAACCTCTGGAGATTCATTGGAATATCTCTTGGACATGCAATTACAATTTCAACTGGTGGTGTCTACATAGTTGTTGTAGATTCATATGTAACAAGGTCAAGTGGACTTGGACAAGATTTTCCCTCTACGTAAATTACAGCTTGGTGATGTTTTTCATGCCTCCATGAGAAAGGAGTGTTGAACAAGAAAACTAAGAGGGGGGTGAACCAATTGTAACAAATTTTAACCTTTAAGAAGTTCCACCAGAAGTTAGATCAACTATCATCTACAAATCCTTTACTTTGCTGATGTGATTAATCATTAAGTGTAAAAGAAGAAACTAAAAAAAATCATACACACATAATAACACTAGATTTACATGGAAAAACCAATAAGGGAAAAACCATGGTGAGGATTAGCTCACAATATAGAGAATATCAAAATTGAGTACAAAGGCTCACTACCAGAGAAGGCTTACTGCCAAAATAAGATTAGGATCAAGATTCACTGTCCAACAAGGGTTAACCACCGTGAGGGCTTACTACCATAGAATTACAAAGAAGATAGAAGAGATTTGTTACAGAGAGAAAAAAATATCAATGCAATAGATATTTCCACCATAATTCACTCACACACTTGTAGACATGCTTGAAGATAGAGTACACCTTCAACTCACTACTTCTGGAAACTGACAATTAGATTTCATAGTGATCTACACAAACTCGCATCACATACACACTATTTCACATCTATCTCACATCTATCTTGCTTGCATTCATCTTTCACAAACATCTCAACCTGCATTAATACCATCTTCAACTTTGAAGCTCATCCAAATTCAACCACACACCACTTGCATTTACAAAATTCAAATTAGATCAGCCCCAAAATATTCTACAGTGGAATTAGAATGAGGGTGACCCAAACACATGCTTCCACAAACTTTGTAAGTAGTGTTTAAATACAAGGTTAGACAAACCAATGTAAAACACATAAATAATTAAGCAAACACAACCTTAACACGATCTAATATTTCCAGATAACAAAATTAACTTGAACACAACCTCAAAAAATTATCCCGAGAACTATAAGTCATAAGACTCAAACAAGAAGTAATTTGAAGAAAGAACATTTCTCTTGAACTTCAGCCAGATACACATAAAATCATAGCTCACAACTAGTGAACATAACTTGCACTATACAATGACCCAAAAACCCAAAATCTAGATATAGTAGCTTCCAACAACCATGAATAATACCTCATATCCTCACCAGCATAGCAGCGAAACCCAGAGCAAACACTGAATACCTGTAACCTTTCTTCATTACAATTTTCTTAATATATTCGACATATACAACTAATATCCATTATCGATGAAATTAATTCCAATAGCAACCAATTGGAAACCAGTTAACCAATTGAGATCAATGACAACACCTTCATACTTGCAAAAATATCCCGCTTTATCATTGATGACAACACATGATGTGAAAAACCATCAAAGACAACACAACAACTCTGAACACACTTCCCATGATTTTACTTTCTCCTCCTTAGTAGATAAATTTTTTCACATGATACTTTATCCCCGTTTGACATCAATGGCAAAGGAAAAAGATTATTTAAATTGATTTCCCTTTTGACATAAAGAAAAAAATACTCTTTCAATGATAACACATGGCACTGCCTACTCCCCTTGAGAGGTAGCCACCAAACATTAGTCTAGAAGAAAGATAGATCCATAGATCCACTAGACTAATGCATCTCCATATGCATCTAGTTCAAGAAGGGAGGGGAAATAACCCCTAACTTCTCCCGAAGATACTCAAAAGTATCTTTTGTGAAGAGCCTTCATAAATATTTTAGCAACCTGATCCTTCATAGGTACATACTCAAGCTTTAATTCATTTTCCACAACCTTTTCTCTCAAAAAGTGATACCTTATTGATATATGCTTTGTCCTTGAGTGCACCACTATATTATTTGAATTTTAATTGCATTTTTATTATCATAGAAGATAGAAATGAGATCATCATACATTACTCTATTATCTTTCAATGTCTGTCTCATCCAAAAAACTTGTGTACAACAAGATTCCATAGCAATAGAATCAACCTCTATATTGGATAAGGAAACTGAATCTTGATTTTTACTCAACCATGACACCAATCTGCAACCAAGAAATAATGCACCACCACTTGTACTTTTTTTTCATCAACACAACCTAGCCAATCTGCTTTTGTATAAGCACTTAGTCTAAAATTAGAATCCCTAGGATACCACAAGACATAATTTAGAGTGCACTTCAAATATTTGAATACCCTCTTAACAACAACATGTGTTTCTCTAGTATCTTCTTGAAATCTAGCCACAAGATAAACTATATGCATTATATCCAATCTAGTAGTAGTTCAATACATCAATCCACCAATCATAGATCTATATTTTCTCTAATAAACCCTAGGTGAATCATCATCTTTACTCAATTTGTAGTTAGTCACCATAGGAGTGCATACCGGTTTGGAAACATCCATCCCAAACTTCTTCAACATTTGTCTTACATACTTTGATTGTGAAATAAAAATCCCTTTGTTTGTTTGATTAATTTGCAGCCCAAGAAAGAAATTCATCTCACCAAACATAGAAATCTCAAATTATTTTCGCATCTCTTCAAAAAATATCATGCACATTATTTCATTTCCTCCAAAGATAATTTCATCAACATATACCACCACTATCAAGATTTTATCATTTTCAATTTGAAGTACAAATTACTATCTTACATACCTTTATTGAAACCTTGTTGAATCAAATATCCATCTAACCTTGCATACCAAGCTCTAGGAGATTGCTTCAATCCATATAAGGCCTTATTTGATCTATAAACCATATTTGGTTGATCTGACAACTGAAATCCTTCTGGTTGTTTCATGTAGACCTCTTCTTCTAACTCACCATTCAGAAATGTAGACTTAACATCCATCTGATAAACTTTAAAATCTTTATGAGTAGAAAATGCTAAATTTTTTTTGATAGCTTCCATCCTTGCAATCGGAGAAAAGGTTTCCTAAAAATATATGCCTTCTACTTGTGAGTAACCCTTATACACAAGTGTTTCTTTATTTCTAACCACTTCTCCATTCTCATTCAGCTTGTTTATGAATACCCATTGGATTTTTTGATCCAATTATGTTTTTATCTGTTAGTCTAGGGACTGATTCCCAAGTTTGATTCTTCTAAATCTGCCTAAGTTCTTCTTTCATATCCTTCATCCAATTCTCATCATTGCATGCTTCACTCACATTCTTTGGTTCAACTTCAAAAAGTAAGCACAAATTTATTTCACCACCACCAATAGCTCTGCTTCTTGTCAATACACCTTTCCTCTTGTCTCCAATGATTTGACTTTTTGAATTATTTTTCTATAAATATTTAGGTGTCTTTGGGGACACCACCAGAGCGTCTTCTTCTTCATTCTACTTCTCCCATTCTTCCACAACTTCTTCTACTCTTATGCAATCAGGTTCATCAGATACATATCCATCAACTTCAATTGAATTCTTCAATGCTTCATCAACCTTGACATTTGTGCTTTCTACAATATTTATTAGTCTTTTATTGAAACATCTGTAAACTTTTCTTCTAGTAGAGTATCCAAAGAATATACCTTCATCACATCTAGCATCAGAATTCCCTAGATTTTCTTCATCCTGTCTAATATAACATTTACTTCTGAATACCTTGAAATACTTGACTATAGGAATTCTTCCACACCATAGCTCATAGGGGGTCTTAGTATTGTTAGCTCTTGCTTGAACTTGATTGAACACATAAAAAACAATATGAATAGCTTCTCTCTAGTAAACTTATGGTAAACCTAACTTTGTAATCATTGATCTAGAAACTTCTTGAATCATTATGTTCTTTCTTTCAACAACTCCATTTTGTTGAGGAGTTCTAGGAGCAGATAACTATTTTTTTATTCCATGAACTTAAAAAAACATATTAAACTCATTCAAGGTGAATTCACCACCTCTGTTAGACCTCAAGCATTTTATTCTCAAATTTGGTTCATTATCAACCATAGCCTTAAATGCCTTGAATCTTTCTAATGCATCAAGTTTATCTCTATGAAAAGTAACCCATGTATACCTAGAGTAATCATCAATCAAAAGTATAAAGTACCCGTCACCTTGTAGAATTTTCACTCTTGTAGGACCACAAAGATATGTATGAATCAAATCCAGTAGTTCGGTAGTAGATTGTTCCTTCAATCTGAAATTGTTTCTAGCTTGCTTTCCAAACTAACAATTCTTGCAAATAGCATTAACAGGCTTTGTAATACTCAATAAATTTCTCATAGCTTGTACTACACTGATTCTCACCATATTATCAAAATTTAGATGACACATTCTTTGGTGCCATAACCAACTAGCATTAATCTGAATCATAAATCAATGCCCATCAACACCCTTAAGTTGATAAATATTTCCTTTAGCCTTCTTACCAACAACAATCACTTTTCAGATCCTTTCTTGATTTCACATCTCTCATCCTCAAATACAATATTATATCCTTTACTACACATCTGTCCAACACTCAAGAGATTATTCCTTAAATCCTTAAGATAATAGACATCATCAGTGTTATTCTTGCCATCAAAACTTACTAAACCTATCCCACAAATCTTAGCACTAGTATTATCTCAAAATTTAACTAAGCCTCTATCATATTTTTCAAGTTTAACAAAATTACTCTTATCACCAGTCATATGATGTGAACCCAGTAGTTCTTTTCTTGTTTAGCATGTAGGGTAGAGATCATAGTATCTTCATCTTTCTGCAAAGGACTTTCCTTCACTTGTATTTTAGTATTAACAAGATTAGATTCATCTTTTATAGCCAAGAAAAATCATTCATTATCATCAAAATCTCCATAATCAGACTCTTCATCAGAAATATCAACATAGATTCATTTACATAGTATGTTATATTAATCATATTCCCTTTCTTTTCTTTTCTTAATATATGTTTATTCTTCTTAGCTCTTTCCGGATATATTGAAGCATAATGACCAATTCCTCCACAACTAAATCATTTAAAAGGTAACTTACCTTCATACTTACCGAAGCCCTTTTTCATTCTTCTTACAAAGATAGCTTCTACATTATCAAAGTTCTCTTCATTTATATTTTTAGCCCTTTTATCCCTAAAATCAGTCTCTGTCTTTGATCCATTTCTCAAGATAGGCTTTCTCATTTCATAAGATGTCAGAGTACCCAACAACTTATCTTTAGTATATGTCTTATAATATGTATTCCTCAATAGGGGATACCTTTTCACTGTATGCATCAGGGAGAGTTTTCATAATCTTCTTCACAATCTTAGATTCATCCACTATAGCACCAAGTCCTTGCATTCCACCTACCAACTTATCCACTCTTTGTACATAGGATTTAATGTTCTCATCTTTAGACATTTGTAGGAGCTCAAATTGTGCCTCCAAATTTTGTAACTTTTCTTCTTTGACCCTTTCATCTCCTTCATGCATATTTTCCAATTCATCCCTAACCTTTTTAGTAGTTTTTAGATTTGCAACTTTAATCAACTCAGAATGTGAAAGACTATTCTTCAAAATAAACTTCACCTTATTGTTCACTTCATATGCCTTGATCTCATCAGCTGTAGTCAGACCATTTATAGGATGAGTGTAAGTTGTCTTGTACGAATTCTCCACATCATATCCATAGTACTCCATATATCCTTCCATCTTTATCTTCTAGAGGGAGTAGTTAGTCCCATCGAACCTAGGATACTCAATAGTAATCTTGCTCACCATCCCAAATATTCCTTAAGTGGTTAAGCTCTTTTCCAAGGAACCAAGTGTAGAGTTTAAGCTAATGTGTTTAAAACTTGGTAGAATCTACTCAATTCAGAGGTTTAATTGGTTGAATAGTCTACTTCACATTGCCTAAGACCACATTAAATTATCAACCCAGGGCTTGTGAGCTTATGATGGTGCAAAATTATATGTGCCTTCATGGACTTTAAACTACTTACACTACTCTACTTAAGTTATTCTACTTGCTGAAAATTCATAGAATTGTAAAACAATAAAAGAATAAACTAGAACTAGTGGCTACAAATACCTATAGTAAAGACTATAATTGAATTGTTGCTAATAAAATGATACTATATTAATCAAAAAATTAATAAAAACTAACGAATCAACTAAACTATCCTCCAGAGTGCTATTAAGAATTGTTACATGCATATTCACAAGCATTCATTCATAATAAGCAAGAAATGAAATTTCAATTAACTTGCATATGATTCATGAACAATGCTAAACTAATAACAACTATTAATAGAAATAAATAGCTGAAATATGAAGTGAAGAACAATAACTTGAGTGGCCTGCTCAAGTAATTGTTCCCACTTAACTGAACTCAATCTAACTAATAGATTCTATGCATCCCATAAGATTAAGTTTTCATTTATTACATATTAAAAAATATTACAGAAAATCTTTCCACAAATTGGACTCAATCATTTGTAATATTTTTCATGTCTTGAAAATACAAAGTAACTAGTAACATAAACTGATAAAAAACCAACTAACTATCCTATGGATTCAACCAACAACTATATACAAGTTGAGGGAATCATTATTGAAAGCAACAACTAACTGAAATCATTAACTCCACTCCGAGTTAATAGAGCATAGAATTAAGACTTGAATTATTCAACCTATAACTAAAAAGGAAAGAGAATCCTATTAGAACTAGAATTTTGTCAAAATAGAACTAATGTAAATGTACAACCACTTGTCAAAATTCCATTGGTGAAGGAGACCTCTTTAGTGTTTATTAAATTGGTCATAATAATGCATATCCAATCTTCATTAAGAGTATTTGTGTGTGCAGTGAAATTTATTACCTCCTAATATGCAAAACTAATTAAGAAATGCAAGATAAAACAACACTAGACCACCTCAAGATTAGGCTACGTTGAACATAAATAAAAGAAAGATAAAATAAAAACTTATACCTTTTACTTGTGTTGATCCTTGGTTGGCCCTTGATAGTGTTTTTGATGTATGCTCCTTTGATGGCAAGCTTGTAATGATAGTGGTAGTTGAATAATTAATGATGGTGGGTGAGTGCAATAATGACTACAAGAATGCAAAATGCAAGAGAGCTACAATAATGGCTAGAATGAAAAATGGCTTTGAGAGCATAAGTGTGATAAGAATGCATAAAGGTCCCTTAATGAATGAGAAGGGGGGTTATTTATAAAAGAAATTGAATTCTCTAGAGGATTCAACAGTTAGGATTGAGCCACCATGGCCAAGATGGAGGCTATGGTGAGTTGAGGACTCACAAACCCTCACATCTTGCCATGTGGAGGATGAAGTGTCCAAAGGACATGGTGAGATGGAAAGGGTACAAATGATGTGGAAGGTCCCAAGGTACTTGCAAGTACCTTGGGATTGAAGAGGATTTCCTTAAAACGAGACTCTTTGTCTCCAAGTGGGGCTGAAAGTGACAAGTGAGGACTTTTAGAAAGTCCACTCTTGTCACCATGGGGATTGGAGAGGGCATTTGAGGAATAAAAGTGAATTTAAAACTCACAATATTGGAAGAAACCCATGGATAAGACAAGGTCCTCCAAAAGGGGGTCCTTGTCCCATGTATTTGATGCGACCTTTGAGAAGTCATGGGGAAGAGAAATGCATGAGAGGAATAAATAGAATTTAAAATTTCATTGGAAAGGATATGGGGAAGATAAAATGAATTAAAAATTCCATGAGATTCCATTGTGATGTGATGAGTTGACTAAGGGGGTGATTAGACTAGTTAATGACAGATTAGAAGAGGGTTAAGTGGCTAATGATGATTAGGAGCCAACTTGCAAAAGTTGGAGGATGTGACACCTTCTAATCATGGATTAGGGATGTGTCACATCCCTAACGATGGGATTAGGAGATGAATTAGGATAAAATGTGGATGAGATATAAAGGGAATTAAATAAGTGGGTTATTTATTTAATTCCTTGGAAGAAAGGGATAAAGGGTAAGGTATTTACACATCCCTAATGATGGGATTAGGAGATGAATTAGGATAAAGTGTGGATGAGATATAAAGGGAATTAAATAAGTGGGTTATTTATTTAGTTCCTTGGAAGAAAGGGATAAAGGGTAAGGTATTTAATCATTTAACTAAATACCTTAGGGATTTAGAAGAATTTAGGGGTATTAATCAAATAATAGCAATATTATTTAATTAATGTGGTTAAAAGGATATGTAGATTAAAAGGGAAAATTTTGCCAAATATAAGTGGTCAAATTTAGATGTCTACATTTTGCCCCTCTTTGAGATGGTGTTACGAAGTAGCATCATTTCAAAGAAAATTAAAACATAGCACCTAGAAGAAGATGGTTAGATTAAGGAAGATGCCCTAGTCATTCGAAGAGAGACTAGGAGGAAAGACGATAGGAGTGAAGATGAAGATTAGGGATTGAGGATGCCCCCTCAAGAGGACATGCAGGTGTAGGAGAACACAAGTGTGCTCTCGAAATGGATGAGATGATGCAAGGGTAGATGGGGAAGATGATACAAAATTATGGATGAGAGATGATGATAATATGAAGAGATAAAGGCCAACACAAATAGGTTCAAGGCAAAATATGATGTTTCCCTAGTCAAGCTACAAGCCAGGATGGACTGATGGTCGATGGAGTGTTGTTGATAAGGGAAGGATACATCCCAAAAAAAAACAAGGATAGGGAAGGATACATCCCAATGAGAGTGTTGTTGATGGGGGAAGGATACACCAAAAAACAACACAAGGATAGAGAAGGATACATCTTGATGAGAGTGTTGTTGATGAGGGAAGGATACATCCCGTTGATGATGATTGATGAAGATGGTGATCAGATCAATGCTTGTGGCAAGGCTGGGAACAAAACCAAAGATGTGATTGGATGGAGATGTGATATGGTTAAAATGAATGAAGATGATAGGGGTAAAGATGCAATGCAATGGAATGGAATGAAATGCAATTTTCCATTTTCGGAGCACTATTTTTTACTAGAGCACAAGACACTAGGTACCATGATATGTGGAACCAAGGCAGATTAGTTTCTAATGCATACACAAACACAAAAAACAAGGAGGCTATCCCAACACCCCAAAGTCATGATGACTTTGGTCGGGCCAGGTATTGGGATAACCACGAGCATAAAAGGATGCCCTAGTGTAACACAAGACCTCAGGGGTCTTGGTGGGTACTACGTGAGACAACCAAGAAGAAAGAAGCATAAAGAAAAAGATCAAGATATGCCCCTATGTTAACCAATCAAAAAACAACATAATATGATAGATCATGGCGGCCGTGACAAGTGATGTTAGGGAGCTCAAATGATAAATAGAAACCAAAAGTATCAAAAGATTGCAATCAATTTCAAAACATCCTTTTCCATAGGATCAAGAGGATGGATGGGGTTGATGAGGTTTGTTAGGAAGGATACATCCTGTTGAGACCAAAGATGGATACTAAACTAAAAGATCGATATGACTCAGGATATTCAAAACTGATTGATTCTCATGATATGAATGGATCCCATTTGTGAAGAACCAGCTAGATAAGGACATACTTGACGATATGACAAGATGAATAGACGACTAGATGACAAGATAGTAAAACGATGACACAAGACCCTAAAGACCTAGGGGCTCAGGGGTTGATCAAATATTAGCCTTGCCTATGTGAAAGCACAAAGCCCTTGTAGTTCGATAAAAGGCCATGAATAAAAGCGAAAAGAGGACAATGGAGACCTTGAGGGATGATGAAGATGGACAGTAGAAATTCCCTAGGGGTGGATCAAATGATTTAGCCTTTCTTACATGAAAGCACAAGAGAAATGTAGTTTGATACAAGGCCAAAGACAGACGATGAAAGACGATAGACATATGAAAAGCAAAGCCATGGAGGTGGATCAAATGATCGATCTTGCCTATGTGAAAGGACAGGGGCAACGTACTTCGATATAAGGCCAAAGACAAACAATGGATAAAGGACAATGAGATGACCATGATAAGGAGATACGATGATAGAGCTGATATGATGAGCCAAGATAGGCCGTGCGGATAGGATGGTTGATATATTGGATGCGGATTATGGGAAGCTCAGAAATGGGATAGTTTCCAAAGAATCAAAAGCTGAATTGGGAGGATGGTATGATGGATAGAGGAGTGATGATGATTAAGAAGATGTGATAAATAGATGGGAGGGATGATAATGATGTGAATGGAATTGAATTGCATGGGGGTAGCCTATAGCTAGATACCAATGACAAGGGATTATGAGATGGAAGAAAAAATAGAGGGAAATGGACGAATTGATAAAGATGGGAAATATAAAGATGTTAGGATGGATGGTCAGAGGGACAAGGATAAGGATAGCTAGGAGATGGACAAGATGTTTAGATAGATGGATGGGGAGATAAGGATGAAAATATGGAACAAGACTAGTGGATGAGTAGATAGGAAGATAAGGATGGGGAGATGGAAGGGATTACTTGGAGGGATGGATGGATGATGTCTCCAAGGACTCTGTCACAAATAAGGAGATGCCCCCACTCTAAATATTTCATGTGTGATGAGACAAGAGGGATGGTAGATAGGAAGAGGGGTGAATAAGAGAGTGAGATGAACATGGATAGGAGATATAGATAAGGAAGGGAGATGGATGGTGGCATGATTGGATGGATGATGAAGGTAGATGGATGTAGATAATATGCATGGATCAGAAAAGTGGATGAGGGGAATATATGCCAAGAGGCGTCCAAAGCAATGTATATATATGTGCCCCAGTCTTTATCAAGATCACAAGGAAGATGGAGGGATTGGGGTAAAGGGGCTATGATGGGTAGGAGGAGGAAGATAGGCAAATGTATGAGATGGAGGAAAGGAATGCGTAGGTGGAAGCTGCCCACAATTGTGGAAGTAAACTAGATGGGGGATTTATGCATGAAACTTGTTTTCCAGGTTTTTATCATGGTACTTATCCAAAGTGCTTGTTTGCCAAGTTTTCACTATTGGACAAATTATTTTCTCCTTACTATATTTTTTTTTGTTTTTTCTCTTTTCTTCTCTTTTTTTTGACTTTTTTGACATTTTGACGAGGATGTGGATGTGGGTTTGGAAGATATGTGATAAAGGGGATGGATGAAGGACTCAAGCATCAAGTTCCATATGAGGTAAAAAGAGCCCATGTGTAAAGCGACTATTGGATGTTGGTACAACCTTATTAGAATGGATGGATTATGCAAGAGGATGGATTAAAGGGACTTGATGGGGGAGATATGGGGGAGAGTGGATGGAGTGTTGGAAAATGTATGGATGGAATGATGGAGTGGATGGGTGATGAGGGAAGGTGTTCAGGACCAACATTGGCATATGTGGTGGATGTGAAATGATAGGATGGTTGATGGATGGAGAATGTGGCGATAATGGAGGTGTTGGGATAGTGAATTTTGGGACATAAGGACCCAAAATAGATTTAGGAGATGGAGGATGCAAATGATTAGCTTTGGGATTAGCAACTTTGGATGTCTTTAGAGATTCATTATTTGAAGGCATGGCCTCTTTTTCTTGCGAATCCACATGGTTTTGATTTTTGATTTGGTGGGCCTTTGTGGCCTTTGGGATTGATTGGGCTTTTGGATTTGATTTTTCTTTTCATCAACATGTCTTTTGAAGGGGACATGAGGAGATTTAGATTCATGTGGATGTTTGGATTTATGAATTTTTACTTTGGCATCCAAAGTGGTTGTAGTAGAAATGGGATGGGTAGGAGGCGATGGATGATGTGGAGAAGATGTGGATGGAGTGATAGAGATAGGATTTTGACGATGGTGTGTGGATGGAGGATGCGAGATAGAATGCATGGAGGGGTGCTTTTGTTGATCCTAATTAGGAGTTATGAATTTAGGATTCTTGTGACGCGTGATAGGGATAGGCGATGGATGGATGAAAGGATAAATAGGATAGGATGGAGGGGGTGATTCTGGGATATAAGGACCCAAAACAGACTGTGTATATGGAGGATGCATTATGGTGGATGGAGGTAGGTAAGGACCCAAAGTAGATGCAGTAGATGGAGGATGAGAAATGGTGGATGGAGAGACATAAGGACCCAAAATGGACTTAGAGGATGAAGGAGGAAGATGAATGATTGTTTTGAGGTAATATGATGGAGGAGGGGGGATGGAAACAAATGATTTGGTGGAATGGTGGGAATTGCCTCTCATTCCTTTAGAAGAGGATTGTTTAGGATGCATGGAGGTTGTACCAACATTTTTGGATTGTGATTCTTGGGAGATATATCCAAGACCTTGTGTTCCTAGATGTTCTTTGACCTGGATGGGCTCTAAAGTACCTTTCTCATGAAGGCCTAAACCTTTTCCTTGATAATTCATGTTCTCAAGCATGTGATCTATGGTAGGATGCTTATTATTTTTGAAGCATGATGCGAGTCCATTATTAGGTGAAGGAGGATGGGTGGTACATATTCTTTGTTTTTATTCTACAAGGAGACCACCATGGATGAGTGTAATGTTACTGAGGTGATATAAAAGTGGTGTCGGGGTGACAAGGCTAGGCATTGATGGAGGATCATGTGATGGAGATGAGGGGATAGTAGCATCAGGAGGAATGAGTGATAAGGGATCGAGAGAGGGATTATATGGTAAGACAGATCTAAATTTGTGGTAGTGGGTGATAAGGGCTAATGAGATGGAGTGATTGGATCTTGAGTGCAAAGGGGATCATGGGATGGAGTGGAGGAGCTAGTTTGATCTTGAGATGAAGTAGATAGGATGGTAGGATTAGGATTCAGGTGAGGAAAGGAATCGTGAGATGGGATGGATGGGGGACTGTGATCTTGGGATGTAGTGGATGGGATGGGATGGTAGGATCTAGATTTGGATGAGGGGATATGCTTGTATGCTTTGGATCAAGCCCTTAGTATGGCTCATCATGTGTGGGAGGCATGGTGATAGAGGAGTGTTGGAGGGACTCCTCGGGTGGGGGAGATAAGAGGATGAAGGATTCATGAAGGTCATGGGATTGAAGTTTGGTAATATTAGGACTAGGAGAAGTGGATTGGATGTTGCCAATGGATTGGGTGGATCTAGCAGTAGAAGATGGGGATTCAATGGATTCAATGGGGTTGACGGGCTCAATCGTTTGTATGTTGTTAGGAATGGTAATGGGAGTGATAGGTGTAGGACGGAGGAGGGCCTCATCTCTAGTGACTTTACATGATAGAGTGGGAGGGCATTGTTTCAGAACATCAAGATGTGGATTTGGGGATGTCTCTTCTATCACGAGTCCTTGGATGACATTGGGAAGGGATGTAGGATTAGGTGGGGTGATGGGAATGGATGGAGGATTTGGGGTGGTTGGAGGATTAGGATTAGGCATTGGTGGATTAGGGTTAGATGAGTGGATGGGAGTGGGTGGAGGACTAGGAGTAGAGGGAGGAGTAGGATTATATGAGTGGATGGGATTGGATAGAGGACTAGGATTAAGGATTGATGGATTAGGGTTAAATGAGTGGATGGGATTGGATGGAGGACTAGGATTAGTTGGAGGAATATGATTTGGGATTGGTGGATTAGGATTAGATGGAGGATTAAGATATAATGCGGTGAAGGGGGGAGTGATGCAAGAGGATGTGGGTGATGAATTAAGATAGGAGGATGCAGATGTTGGATTAGGCTAGGAAGATTGGGATGGTGGGTAATAGTAGGAAGATGAGGATGACGAATTAGGATGGGAAGATGTGGATATTGGATTAAGATAAGAGGATGTGGGTGGTGGATTGTGATAAGAAGGAGTGGATGAAGGATTAGAAGGGAAATATTGAGGTGATGAATTATGATAGGAAGGTGTGGATAAAGAATACGAAGAGGAGGATTGAGGTTATGAATTATGATAGGAAGATGTGGATGGAGGATCATGATAGTAATATGTGGAGGCTGAATGAAGATGGGAATATGTAGATGTGGAATTAAGGTAGGGATATTGAGATGGTGGATTGTGATAGGAAGGTGCGGCTGTTGGATTAGGATGGGAAGATTGGGATGGGTGATTAAGGTAGAGATATTGGGATTGTTGACGGTGATACAGATAGGAGTATGGGGATGGTGGATTACTATAGGAGGATGTGGATGTTGGATAGGATAGAGGTGGAGAGGGAGGACATGATGAATATTTGGATGGTGAGGATACTCGATATCTTTTATCAAGGGTAGCATAAGGATTGTTATTAGATGTAGATGAAGGCATGGGGGGATAGTTCAGAGGAGTAGCTGGATTTTGGGGGGCGATTGGAAAAATATTTATAGCAATGATAGCATCAAGGGGATCTATATTACACTCTTCTTGATCAACAAGACTTTCATTATCATCATCAACGTAATTAGGATTCCCCTTGACTACTATTATTGGTCGTGCAAGAGGGGGATAAGGATTCATGATGGATATAGATTAGAAGGAAAGAATATATGATGGAAGATGAAAAACTAGAGAAGGCATAGAGGATCGATTGGAAGAATATGGGGGAAGAGATCTTAAGATTTGGTTTGATATCAGACGATCTTGGATATGGATGAACTAAAAGCTCAAATTAGGATTCGGGTTAAGCTCAGATTGGGATTGAATAAAAGCTCAGATTAGGATGGTGGGATTAAAGATAAGATTATAATTGGATTGGAGCTTAGATTAGGACTAGATTAAAGCTCAAATTATGGTCCAAAATAGTCTAGGGGTGATAGGATTGAGAAAAATCAAAAATATTTTTTTTCAAATTTTCTTAGTTTTTCTGTCGTAGTAAATCGCGTTTTCTGAGGTCTTCAGAGCAAGATTTGGGTCTGAAACTTGCGTTGGTCCCTAAAATTAGGTTGTCAAAGGAATGATATTTTAGGGGTTGAATGATATCTCTAGGGGACCTTTCCAACTGTGTAAACGGTTTTGAATTCTAAGCACCGAGTAGAAAGTTATGACCCCAACAAGTCGGGGTAAATAAATTCCTAGTTTTTTGTGAAAATTGGATGGTTTGGGATGGATAGGATGAAGAGGAATGATTGAATGGTGATTTTGGATTGAAGAAGATGTAGGTTAATTTTGGTATGAAGGATTGAATTTTTGAATGCGACGAACAAGGCAAAAAATAGCTGAACGGACACCAAAACGGACCCGAACGAGGCCCCAGATGAAGAGGATAAGGTAGATTTGCCCGTCTGTGGGGCAAGGATGCATGTTAAGGGCATGGATGCCTATTTTGGGGTAGGGTCGCCTATCCAAGGGAAGGGATGCCTGTCTTGGGGCAGGGTCATCTAATTTGGAGCAAGGATACCTGTCCTAGGGTAGGGTCGCCTGTCCAAGGGCAGGGTCACCTATCCAAGGGTAGAGTCACCTGTCCAAGGGTAGGGTCGCCTGTTCTAGGGTAGGGATGCCTAAATTTTTTTTGGACTTGTCTAAACAACCGAATGATGTTGATAAAGGGGATGAACGAACAAATGGACTGGCAGGACAGGAAAACAGACACACGAAATGGGTGAATGATCACTTAGAACAGGTGAACACATGTATGAGGCTGGGGAATGACATTGGGAATGAGAAAATGGTTTCCCAGAATGGGTGAACGGCTAGTTGGAAAGAAGGAACATTGTTCAGAATGAGCAAACGAATATCCAAAATGAATGAATGGATGGTCAAAATGGGTACACGGATACTCTAGATGAGGGAACAACACTTGGAACCAAAAAATGGGTTCTCGGAATAGGGTAATGGCTAGTGAACAGAGACTAAAAAAGTATGTTCGGAGGGCAGGGTCGCCCAAACTAGGGCAAGGTCGCCCAAATAGGGGGTAGAGTTGCCCAAATAGGGAAAATTGCCAAAATTTTGACTCGGTCAGGGTAAACAATAGTTGAAATGGGGGGGTAGGGTCACCCCTTTAAGGGAAATATCCCCTGTTTGAGGGCAAGGTCACCCCTTTGAGGGCAAGGCCGTCTGTTTGAGGAAAGTTGGTGATTTTTGACTTGGTCTGGATGAAAAATGACTGAAAGAGGAAGGGCAGGGTCACCCCTTTTAGGATAGGGTCACCCCTTTGAGGGCATGGTTGCCCATTTCAGGGTGGGGTGACCTTTGTGTATTGGTCTAAACCTAACTTAGTAAAAAATAGTGATGGAAAAGGATAACACGACAAGTAAAAGGCCAAAACTGACTAACAAGCACTAGTTTTTCACAAGACACAAGACTAGTTTTAGTATTAAGGGTATGGGGAACACGGTTCCCTATCTAGGCTTAACAAGGTTGCTAAGAGAGTCCCTGATATACACACAGTACATGGGGTACAACCGTGAACACCAGTCCATCGCAAGCGTGAGTCGGGAGTAGCCATCGAGATACTGGGAGCTCAGACCAACTCTTCACATCTTGTCTAGGCATCACCCTAGCTTTGACGCTCCACCAGACATGATGTGACTGGATTGAGGTAAAAAAATTTCCACCCCCCTTTATATACCCCATCAATATGCATGGTTGGAATCGTTCCTTGGGGTGATGAAATCCCCAAGCAGTTTCGGCTAATAAAATAAAAATGGGTAAAAGGAATAAGTGGACTACGATTTCTCTTCACCTAGGATCACCAAATGGTGCAAGGTGATTGGATATGTCAATAGCCCACTTTCAAACACGAAAAACAAGTTTATTGACCCTTTAATTAATCCTATGTTCCTTGTTTAGAAATGAAAGAAAAAGATTAACTAAACATGCTTGCTCGTCCTGCAACAAATGTGTTAGTAGTTTCATTTTATGTCTTTGATGAGCGAGTTGTCTTTACCTCTATTTTGGGCGTGGCCACCTCTGTGTTTTGGGTAGGGCCGCTTGTTTGTCTAGAACTTGCAGAAAATTCAAAAAAACCAAAAAACATAAATAGAAAAAGCTGGCTTAGGGCAGGGTTGCTTGTTCATGAAGCTAAACCTGTAGAGTCAGAAAAACCAGAAAATGGAAACAAAAAAAGTTGGCTTTGGGTGAGGTCGCCCCTTTTAGGGCAGGGTTTACTGTTCATGGGTGAGGTCACTCCTTGAAGGGCGAGGTCGCCTGTTCGTGAAGCTAAACCTTGTAGAGTCAGAAAAACCATAAAATAGAAACAAAAATATCTGGATTTGGGTGGGGTCACATGTTCATGCGCTGGGTCACCCCTTTTAGGGTGAGGTTTCCTCTTCATGAAGCTAAACTTGCAGAGTCAGAAAAACCAAAAAATAGAAACACAAAAATATGGCTTTGGGCGGGGTCACCTATTCATGGGTGAGGTCGCCCCTTTAGGGTGGAGTCACCTCTATGTTCCTAAATCTATAAGATTTCAAAAAATAGAAAACGTGAAAGTAATGGAACCATGATGTGGGTCCCATTGGGTGTGCTAGAAATGTGTGTAGTGAAAGTTATTACCTCCCAATATGCAAAACTAATTAAGAAATGCAAGATAAAACAACACTAGACCACCTCAAGATTAGGCTACGTTGAACATAAATTAAAAAAATATATAAAAAAAGAAAGTATACCTTTTACTTGTGTTGATCCTTGGTTGGACCTTGATAGTGTTTTTGATATGTGCTCCTTTGATGGCAATCTTGTAATGATAGTGGTAGTTGAATGATTAATGATGGCGAGTGAGTGCAATAATGACTACAAGAATGCAAAATGCAAGAGAGTTGCAATAATGGCTAGAATGAAAAATGGCTTTGAGAGCATAAGTGTGATAAGAATAAATAAAGGTCCCTTAATGAATGAGAAGGGGGGTTATTTATAGAAGAAATTGAATTCTCTAGAGGATTAAATGGTTAGGATTGAGCCACCATGGCCAAGATGGAGGGCTATGGTGAGTTGAGGATTCACAAACCCTCACATCTTGCCATGTGGAGGATAAAGTTTGCAAAGGACACGGTGAGATGAAAAGGGTACAAATGATGTGGAAAAGGTAATGTGGTGTATGTACCTTGGGATTGAAGAGGATTTCCTTAAAAAAGGATTCCTTTTCCCCAAGTGGGGCTGAAAGTGACAAGTGATGACTTTTAGAAAGTCCACTCTTGTCACCATGGGGATTGGAGAGGGAATTTGAGGAATAAAAGTGAATTTAAAATTCACAATCTTGGAAGAAACCCATGGATAAGACAAGGTCCTCCAAAAGGAGGTCCTTGTCCCATGTATTTGATGTGACCTTTGAGAGGTCATGGGGAAGAGAAATGCATGGGAGGAATAAATGGAATTTAAAATTCCATTGGAAAGGACATGGAGAAGATAAAATGAATTAAAAATTCCATGAGATTCCATTGTGATGTGACAAGAGTTGACTAAGGGGGTGATTAGACTAGTTAATGATAGATTAGAAGAGGGTTAAGTGGCTAATGATGATTAGGAGCCAACTTTCAAAAGTTGGAGGATGTGACACCTTCTAATCATGGATTAGGGATGTGTCACATCCCTAATGATGGGATTAGGAGATGAATTAGGATAAAGTGTGGATGAGATATAAAGGGAATTCATTCATATAAACCATATAATACTAATTTATTATAACCATAATTCCATCACCATAATTAAGGTTTAAGTTTTCATAATGGATATGAAAAGGTAGTATAATGTAGGAACATTGTCTAGAGCATATGTTTGAAAGTATCTTAAGATGAGTATAAAAACAACAAAAAATAAGTCATTATCTAGACCTATCACTCCCCCCAAATAGATTTTTGCTTGTACCCAAGAAAAACATTAGGGATCTTGATTATACTATTGAGAAATTTGTCTTAGGTCCATAACTATGCTAACACCCTGAATCTACCTTAGATAAAAACTTTGATGTTTTGAAAGCTACCTCATTTGGATAGCTCCTACTCTCTCACATTCATCACTTTTCTCCCCTATCTAATGTGGAATCGGATAAAGGAGAATTGGTGGATGAAAAGTGAGTGGCATCCAATGAACTCCCTTGCTAATACTGGTTGCCATGTAAGTACATTCCCTCTGAAGCATAGCATTTAAATTATGCATGGAATGTGGCTCTTTCTTTTGTAGTTCAGGTGTCAAACTGTTCCATCTATCTTGCACATATTTAAAACACTATTGTCCTACTCCCACAGCTAACATCTTCATTCTATCGTACTCTATATCCCCGAGCTTCATGATTTTATTATCTACTCCCTTATGTGTAAGGAGTCTCATCTATTCATCAATTACTCTTCTGATTGGAAGTGCAATAGATTTTTCTTTCTCTTCATATTCCTCCATAATCTCACCCCTAAGTTTTTCATTTTGTAGTAAGAGGAAAGCTCCCTAATCTTAAGATCCCCTACAAATATTAAAGGGTTCCATTTTGTTTCATCAGGTATCACATAGTTGTGAAAATAAAATTCACGCAAGTGATCTTGATCTTTGGGTGTGGAAGCAACAAAAACTTCAAGAAACTCAGAAGTTTGACTCATTCCAATTGAATGCTTGCTAACTAATCTACTGAACTAAAAAAATAAAAACCTTTCTTGTAGAAATAGTCTATAAGTCCTTGGTGGAGGCCTACACCTAACTATTTGTGTAGCCTTATCTTATATCTCCTCCAACTGAAATGCTATTTTATTTAGTTCCATATCCTTCTTTTCCAATTCCTATTCCTATTTTTCCTTTTCCTTTCTCCACTTCTCTTTTTCCTTTGCAAACTTATCAATTACTTTCCACAATTGGTATCCAAGTGAGCAGGTTGTATGATAATCAAGAGTTTAAAGAGGAGGAGGTCTCTCATCTAGCATTTCCAATTCTTTATCCCTTATCTTAGTAACAACCAATTCTGCCATCACATCTAATTTAGTGCCATGACCATATAACTATGGTGTCTCCTCCATGTCCTTCATCTTTTCCTCTCTTTATCCTTCTACTCATAATTTTATACCAATTCCTCTCGGCATTTAAATCTATCCAGTTCCTCATGGAGTTCCTTTCTTACATCCATGTCCTCAATGTAAGATTGCTCTACGTTCTCAAACTTCTCATTGCTCTCTTCATAATCTCCAGGAGTGGGGAAAGTTTCTATCCAAAACTTCTTGGCATCAAATATGTCCTCTAATTCAAAATCAAAAGTGGTCTCTACATACCTTCTCTTTTTCACTGGTATATTCTCATTACTAAGAACATTCCCCTCCAATTCAAAGTTAGTTTATAAAACCATGGCATTTCCTTGAGGTTGTTCTTTCTAATGTTTTTCTTCTTGCGGTTGTTATATTCCCATCTCCCTTTCAAGTTCCTCTACATTTTCTTTTGTAGCACTTTGTTTCTTGAGCCTGCCAGAGCATCTAGGTGTTAATTCTTCTTTCTCAATTTTCCTCTTTTCCTTTTTAACACTCTTTTTCTTCTTAGGAACTTTCTCCTTTTTTTTCTTTTGAGTATCCCTTTATTTCTTTGAAATATATTATTCTAGATTTGAGGGTGTAGTGGAGGTAGATACACTGCCTCTATGACTCTTAGATTTATGTGACATAGAAGAAGAAGGTAATTCCTCATTGATGGGTTTCCTAGACTCTAGCTCTCCAGGTTCTTCATGCTCACCTTTGCTACTGGTAGGTGAAGCCACAAGTGAAACATGAGGGTTTTCCTCTTTAGGTTCATTTTAGGGCTCATTTTGGTTTTTTGCATTCTCAAGAACTATAGGTGGATCTAGCAAACTATTAATGTATTTGCATTCTTCTGCCCTAAAATCCTCCCACCTCACTTTTGGGTATTGGACTCTTAAACTCCTTTTTATCAGTAAGGTAACTAAGCACTAATGAGAGACGGAAGTATCACATCACCTTTTTTGGTATTTCAAGGCCATTCATTTCAATAAATTATAGAGAAAATTTGGTACATTTACTACCCTATTATGCCTGAGATGACTTAACAATTTAAAATGGGTTGTATACAAAATATTTTTTCTACCATCATAGGTCATGTATCTAATAATATAAGAGGCACATCTTTCCCACAACTAGTGGAGAGAAAGTATTTTCATACCTTGTGATGAGGAATCCAATTCCTCTCCTCTTATGCAGATTTCTTCTCGAGCTATAATTGCATCAGATCAAGCTGGGAATTATGTTCCCATCCCTGGTAGTCCTATAACCTATGCAATGACAGTTTCAGATGCATCTACAAAAAGTCCCTTTACCATGGCTTCATCATATTGAGGAGTTTCTAAAAATCTTCTTGTTAAGTTATCACTAAATTTTGTTAACTTCAGAAAGTAGTCGAGCCATCCAACCCTTGTGAAGATAGGGAGGACTGATGTGTCCTCCAAAAAAATTTTGTGAGCCGCTGGCTTTCTTATAACATCTCCTCCCATCCTTATTTTATTCTCTGCTCGATATACCAAATTCAGCCCCAAAAGTTCAATTCAATCTTCCCACCACCTTCAAACTGCTCTACCACTTCAAAAACCCTATTTCCTCATATATCCTTACTACTATACCAGATTGCAACTATAAATTCCCTTTTAAGTTCAGCTCTAGTCTAACTAAGCAGAAGTTCTCATAAAATATTAGGGTTTCAAGTTTTAGAAATTTTGAAAATGGTAACAAAAATAGAAGCAAAAATAAATCATAACTAAGGGTTTTTCATGTCATAATATTCATTAAATTTGGTTTTGGGTGGCAGATTCGAAAGGACTAGCAAAAAGACCAAATAAGACATACCCTCCCTCCAACTTAATTGGTGAAGTGACCACACTTCATGTTGATGATTTGGAGGTGGCGTAAATTCATAGTGATGGAAATTAAATATATAATATTTTGCATGCATAAAATTAAATGAAAAAGTGTATGAAAGTTTAAAGAAAACTAGATTAATCATAACAACATACCTTAAGTATTGCCTCGTAGAAATAACCATCTTTCACCTATTGAAACTGAAAGAATATATTTTCATTGATTTGATGTGACACATATTAACTGCAAGATAATGAATAGTGGGTGGAAAGTGTATTTTATGGGATGGAAATGACGAATAGGAGTTGGTGATTTGACAACTCAAGTAATTGAAATGAGAGCAGGTAATAAAATAATTATGCCACTTTATTTTGCATGAAATGATGGATATGATACATGAATATATTTGAAATGAATGTGAATGAACATGCATTAAATATGGTGCTAAATAAGTTGAATATTCTTTCAATTTCCAGATGTTGCTACGGGCACCTAGTGTCAGGACCCATTTTGAATGTTGATAGTGTGAAGTATAGGTCTCTTTGGCATTAGGAACCTTGTGAATATTGATAACAGGTCCCTTTGAAGATATTTTGAACATTATTATAATGTGCAGTGTGTACTTGTGATGAACAAACATGAAAAGTTAGTTTCAAGGAAGCGCAGGGACTGAGTTGTGTAACTCAATCTCTAGGCCACCAAAAGTACTGGATATATCCCGTATTACTGAAGTATGAATATGTGTATCTAATTTTGTATCATGTTCATTGGAAGCGCCATATTATTAGATCAATGAAAATATGAAGTCATCCTTCTATAATGGCTTTTTATACAACTTCAGTCTATGGCCATTAACAAGAAGGGAAAACCAGACTGCATCAATGGTGTGCAATTGCATTGCCCCATTAGGTTAAAACTTGTTAATATTATAGGGGCCGAACCATCTAGACTATAATTTTCCCTTGAAATATTTGTACCGTGAATCATATAACAGGGCCCAATCTCCCATAGTGAACTCTTTTGTTTTAATGTACTATTCATGCCACTTCATCTGATGTTGTTGTACTACCTATGTATGATATATTACTTCCATTCTTATCTCATCCAACACATTCAAGGAAAGAAAACTTCCCTTTTGTGCTTCTATTAAATCTATTTCCAACTCTATTGCTATCCTCAATGTTTTATATTCAAATTCAATAGGAAGGACTACTATCTTTCCATAGACTAACTCATAAAGTGTAAATCTAGTGGTTGTTTTCCCTGTAGTTTTGTATGCCCAAAACTTCTTCAGGTAACCTTGAAACACAATATTTCCTATGTAGTTGTATTGTCTTGGTGAGAATACTTTCTATCTCTCTATTAGTGACTTCCACCTGACCATTAGCCTATGGATGACATGGTGTTGATTTATTATGTCTAATTTGGTATTTCTCAACCAACTTGGCAATTAAATCAGAAGTAAATTGGGGCCCTTAGTTAGTGACTATTTTCCTAGGTACTCCATACCTAGTAAAAATATCTTCATTTAAGAACTTAGCCACATTACCATCTCTTGCAAACTGTAGGGCCTTAATTTCCACCAATTTTTTCAAGTAGTTAGTGCACATAAGGATATATTCCTTGTTGTTATATGTAGGAGAGATTGGCCCAATGAAGTCCAAACTTGACTTGTCAAAAGGTGCCAATGTCAACTGAGGTTGTAAGGGCATCTCATCACTCTTGTTTGGCCTTCCCATCCTTTGACATGTATCACAAGCTCCTGGTGTATTTAACATCTTTATGCAAAGTAGGCCAATAATAGCCAATTGTGAGGATCTTAAAAGTTGCTCTCTTTGCTACAAAATAACCTCCACATGGCTCATCATGGAATGCTTTCATGATGTCAAAGATATCATCTTATCAAATGCATCTTCCCATTATGTTATTAGGCCCTGTATAAAACATATAACTAGATATCCAGGAGTAGGAAAAACATTTATGAACCAACTGTCTTTTCTCTCTTGGTGAGAAATGTGATGTAATCTTCCCTATGGCCAAATAATTAGCAATATTTGTATACCAGGTATTTGTACTTGTAAATAAAACAAGTGTTCATCATGGAATGAATCATCCACCATACCTTCAGTTGATTGAGTTGAGTTGGAAATCTTGACAGGAATTCTACCACCACATTTGCTTTACTAGGTTTCTCTACTATGGTAATGCCAAATTCCAATAAGAGAAGTATCCATCTTACCAATCTCCCTCCAACTACTGGCTTGTTCATCAAATAACTGACTGTTGTGTGATCTATATGGACAAAGAATAGATAGCCAGTAATATAGTGCTTGAATTTATTAATAGCATAGACTACAACAAGCATCTCTTTTTCTATTATAGTGTAGTTTAATTCTACTCTTTGAAGATTCGTGATGATTTAATAAATTTCATACTCCTTGTTGCCATCCTTCTGACCCAAGACTACTCCAATGGAAAAATCTGAAGCATCTGCATGTATGTGAAATGGGAGAGTCCAATTAGGCCCTCTCAACATTGGTGCTTGAATCTGAGCTTTCTTTAATTCTTTGAAGGAGTGTTGACACTCAGAGGTCCATTCAAATTCAATGTCCTTACTCAAAAAATAAAATAAAGGTGCAAAAATCTTACAAAAATCTTTGATAAACCACCTACAGTAGCCTACATGACCAAGGAAGCTCCTAATATCTCTTTGTTTCCGAGGAATAGGTAAGGTAGATATTATCTCTATTTTGTGTGGATCAATCTGAATTCTTGCACTGGATATAAAGTTTCCCAATACAATTCCCTGTGTCATCATCATGAAACACTTCTCATTGTTGAGTGATAGGTTTTGTTATTTACACCTTTTTAACACTTTTTCCAAATTATTGAGAGATTCCTCATAACTCACCATAAGTAGTGAAATCATCCATGTATATCTCCATGCAGTCATGTGCATAATCAAAAAATATGTCGAGTACTGCTCTTTGAAAGGTAGCTGGAGCATTGCATAAGCCAAAGGGAAGAATAGAGTAAGCATAAGTCCCCCAAGGAAATGTAAATGTAGTCTTGTCTTGGTCCTTTGGAGCAATTTTAATCTAGTTTTAACCACTAAAACCATCAAGAAATGAGAAGTAATTATTTCCAGCTAAAGAATCAAGTACCTGATCAATGAAGGGCAGAGGAAAGTGATCTTTCTTAGTGGCTATATTGAATTCCATGTAATCTACATAGACTCTCCATTTCCCACCTTTCTTGGAAACAATTACCAAAGGTGAGACCCATTCACTATCTAAAATGGGATAGATAAAACTTGCATCAAGGAGCATTTGTAGCTTAGCTTTCACTATCTCCCTGAGAGCAGGATTCATACATCTCTATGGTTGTTGAATGGGTCTATAGCCATCATTAATATAAATCTTGTGCATACATAAATAAGGATCTATGCCCAAGTCATATCATGGTAATCCCATGCATATGCGACTGAGTGTGCCTACAACACTAATTGCAGAGAATTTTGTTGTTCCTCTATCAAGGATTATTAATATTCAATTTCCTAGCATGATTTGCAATTCCTTTGATGACTCTTGAACTAATGAGAGGTTAAGGCTTGGTATGATAGGTAAAAATTGTTGAGATAGTAATGAATGAAATAGATGTGATATCTCTTCTATATAATTAGTGGGTATAATAATTTGCAAAGGGTCTTGAAGGAATATGAGGTAGTCTTGTGGATGCGGGCTCCTACCACAACCATTTTGGATTATGTGAGAAATGAGCTCATCTTCATCCTAGTCATCCAAATATATTCAAATGGTAATTGTGAAATATCCCCTCATCCAATGAGGTTCAAGGCATCCATGCAATCATCATTAACTCCCCAAAAAAATACTAACTTGAGAGACTCTTCTGACAACTTGTTCTCAGGGTTTTTCTTTAGAGAAAACTGAAATCTTTCCACGTAATCTTCTAAAGGCTCATCATCCTTTTGTGTCATTATGAATATATCATCTTTCCTCCTGCCAGGTCCTCTACAGTAGTCTTGATACTTCTCCAAAAATAGTGTCTTCATGGTGTCCCAATCAGGTACAACATCTTTACCTAGTCCCATGAACCATGTCAAAGCTACATCTTTGAGAGTGGCAAGAAAAAGCTTTAACCTATGTGCTTCAGAAGTATAGTCATAAATTCTGCATAAAACATCAAATTCAAAGAGAAATGTATCTGGGTGTTCAGTCATTAACCCATAGAAAATTGACAAGACCAAAGGAGGAATTTTCTTCAGCATTGTAGCCCTCTTCTAGTCATTAATGGGAAACCCAAATGTTGGTCAGGCATCATCATCATCTGTTGCATCACCCGCGATGTGGTATGTTCCTTCTGTATGTGTGCTAGAGTTTTGTGAAAAGGAAATTTCTTTTTCAATGGTACCTTCATTCTGAGTACTATAGTCACCAATTTCTACAATAGCTTCCTAGTGTGTAGAGGGAAGTAACCTACCCAAGGAATCTCTTTGCCTTCACATACATGAAATATGGATTTATATTTAGTAGTCCTGCATAATGTTGGTATTATTTTTGATGTTGAAAAAGGTAGTATCTAATAGTCCCAATGCTTGAAAAAAAAAAGTAACTATGAAAATCGTAAAAACTAGTCTATGAATATAGCACCATCCCCGAAAATGGCGCCAAAAATGTAGAGTCTAAGCTAATGTATTGTAAACTTGGTAGAATCTACTCAATTCAAAGGTTTAACTGGATGAACAATCCACTTCACATTGCTTAAGACCACATTAAATTATCAACTCGGGGCTTGTAAGCTTATGATGGTGCAACATTATATGTGCCTCATGGAATTTAAACTACTTAAACTTATCTACTTAAGTTATTCTACTTGCTAGAAATTTATAGAACTATAAAATAGTACAAGAATAAACTAGAACTAGTGGCTACAGGTACCTATAGTAAAGACTATAATTGAACTTCTACTAATAAAATGATATTGTATTAATTGAAAACTTAATAAAAACTAATGACTCAATTGAACTATCCTCTGGAGTTCTAGTAAGAATCGTTGCATGCATATTCACAAGCTTTGATTCATAATAAGAAATAAATCTAATTTCAAGTAACTTGCATATGATTCATGAACAATGATAAACTAATAACAACTATTAATAGAAATAAATAACTAAAAGATGAATTGAAGAACAATACCTTGAGTGGCCTTCTCAAGTAACTATTCCCACTTAACTAAACTCAATATAACTAATAGATTCTATGCATCCCATAAGATTAACTCCATTTATTGCATATTGTAAATGATTACAAAAGATCTTTCCACAAATTGGACTCAATCATTTGGAATATTTTTCATGTCTTCAAATCTGAAAGTAATTGGTAACATAAATTGATAAAAACCAACTAACTATCCTATAGATTCAACCAATAGCTATATACAAGTTGAGGGAATAATTATTGAAAGCAACAACTAACTGAAATCGTTAACTCCACTCCCATATAATAGAGCGTAGAATTAAGACTTGAATTATTCAACCTATAACTGAAAAGGAAAGAGAATCCTATCAAAACTAGAATTCTATCAAAACAGAACTGTATGTAAACATACAACCACTTGTCAAAATTCCATCAGTGAAGGAGACACCCTCTTTAGCATTTATTAAAATGGTCATAATAACGCACATCCAATCTTTCATTAAGAGCCTTTGATCAATGATCACCATGTTCAACTTAACCTGGAACTTCCCCTACTTTGGTGTCTAGTCATCCCCTTTTGCTACTGGTTCACCCCATAATTGTTGCACTATGGTTCCTTCTCAACTGCAAATGAGTTAATTCTGCAAAAAGATGTACACGAAAATAACTATCACAATTAACCCATATCATTCCATCAACATTCCTTACATTCATTCATATAAACCATATAATACTAATATATTATAACAATATTTCTATCATCATAATTAAGGTTTAAGTCTGCATAATAGATATGAAAAGATAGTATAATGTAGGAACATTGTCTAGAGAATATGTTTGAAAGTATGTTAAGATAGGTATAAAAACAACAAAAAATAAGTCATTATCTAGACCTATCACCAAGCTCTTATACCAATTATTGAACAAGACAACTCAGAGGGGGGTGAATCAGTTGTAACAAATTTTAACCTTTAAGAACTTCCACCAAAAATTAGATCAACTATCATTCACAAATCCTTTACTTTTCTAATGTGATAACATTAAGTGAAAAAGAAGAAACTAAAAAACATCATATGCACATAATAACACTATATTTACGTGGAAAACCCAACAAGGGAAAAAATATGGTGAGGATTAGCTCATAATATAGAGAATATCAAAACCGAATACAAAAGCTCACTGCCAAAAAAAGACTTACTGTCCAGATCAAGACTCACTATCCAACAAGTGTTAACCAACCAGAGGGCTCACTAACACATAATTACAAAGAAGATAGAAGAGATTTTTTAGAGAGAGAAAAAATATCAATGCACTAGAGATTTCCACCACAATTCACTCACACACTTGCAAACATGCTTGAATGATAGAGTACACCTTTAGCTTACTGCTTCTAAAAAATCACAATTGGATTTCACATTGATCTGCTCAAACTCACATCACATACACATGGTTTCACATCTATCTCACATATATCTTCTTATATTCATCTTTCACAAACATCTCAACTTGTATTTATACCATCTTCAACTTTGAAACTCATCCAAAGTCGGCCACATACCACTTGCATTTACAAATTCAAATTAGGTCGGCACCAAAACATTCTATGGTGGAATTAGAATGAGGGTGATCCAAACATACACTTCAACACACTTCCACATACTTTGTAAGTAGTGTTTAAACACAAGGTCGACCAAACCAATGTAAAACACATAAACAATTAATCACACACAACCTTAACACGATCCAATCTTTCCAGATAAGAAAATTAACTTGAACATGACCTCAACAACTTATCTTGAGAACCGCAATTCATAAGACTTAAACAAGAAGAAATCCAGAGCAACAACATTTCTCCCAAACTTTAGCCAGATACACAAAAAATAACAGTTCACAACTAGTGAACATAACTCACACTATACAACAACCCATAAACCCAAAATCTAGATATAGCAGCTTCCAACAACCATGAATAATACCTCAGATCCTCACCAACATAGAAACAAATATAATAGAAAAACCTGAAGCAAACACTGAATACCTGCAACCTTTCTTTATTACAATTTTCTCAATATCCTTGACATATACAACAAATAACCATTATCCATGAAATTAATGACAACAACAACTAATTGGAAACCAATGAACTAGTTGACATCAATGACAACACCTTCATACTTTCTACAAGGAGATTCTTCAAAATCACCAAAAGAGTACTAAGTTGTTGGATGAATCTGTGAAGGTGTTGCAAGAAGGCCTTCACAGAGTATCTATTGATACTTCTATGTCAGGTATTCAGTAGTTGAAGTTATTGTTAGATTCCTTTAAGGAGTATTTTGTTGGTTTGGAAGAAAATATAGAGAATAAAATGGAAACCCATTGTAGAAGTGATGGTACATCTGCATGTACATACTTTGGAGAAGTCCAGAGAAGACCAAGTGTTTTGGTGAAAATTTCCTAAGTCCAAGATTGGAATAGTAAGTAACAGAGTAGCAGTTTTGTGGTCTGCATTGCTCCACTTTGTAGAAATTTCACATGGTTATGAGGTAATAATGGTATGTATTGAAGGTATCCATATCCTAAGTTTCAGGGCTACATATTTTCCGCAACTAAATATATAAATGACAGAGTATCGAGCTTATTAGAAGTAGAGTTATAGGTGCAAAGCGCATATTGGAATGCTTTGCATTCCATTGCAAATGATTATTATGATGTGTGGTTTCGAAGAAGTATTTGAGGATGTCAAAAGTGTATGCACTCCAAGGGGCAAGTGATTTGGTGATCCGTGTGTCAATTTATGGATGAACAGTTGGTTCATTCAATTGTTGCTTTACCACTTTTGTTATGAGGTGTTGGCCTAAGGGTTTTGGGGGTGTGCAGATTTGAATAATGAAAGGAGTGGAATCATGGGAGTAATTATAGGTCATGTCAACCTATTTTGGTGAAGAACACATTTTGGTTTCTTCCACAAGGTATGTGGGTTGGAGTTTTTGTTGGAAGATGGTTAGTGCTCCCCTCGGGATCCATGACAAGGGAGTAAATTCCTCTTTGTGATTCATATCTCTACCATTTGTATCTAGAGTTGATAGATTGATATTTTAATGCAACAACAAATGTGATCCAACAATTGGTATTAGAGCATTGGGTCATGGGTTTAAATCCCCTCGAGTAATGTTGAGGGGGGGATTGTTGGTAGATGATCATTGCTCCCCTAAGGATTCATGACAAAGGACTAGCCACCTCTCATGTGATTCATGTCTCTACCATTTGTATTTGGAATTTATAGATCAATATTTTGATGCAACAAAAATGTGGGCCAACAATTTTGAGCCGATAGGTTATGGTGTTGCACGTTTCATCTAATTAGGCTAGCCTAATTGATGACATGAGCATTTGCAAAATATATGCATATATATAGAATGACGATTCAGTGTTGTGATGATATGTTGAATGTGAAGGTGTGAGATAGATATTGTGTGTGAGGTGTAATGTAGAGTGAAGTGTTAAAGGTAATAGTGGTGAAGTATGAACTGTGTAAATTCATTTTTTTGAGCTTAATTGGAACTACATCTTCAACATGGTGCAGATGCATTGTTAGCTGTTCAAATTCTAGTAGTGAGCCATTCTTCTATTCTCTTTTCTATTGTGGACAATGAGTCCTTTGGATAGCGAACCTTTCTTTCTGGACAATGAGTCCTCCAATTTGTAATCCATTTTAGTTTTAGTTATAATATATTGTGATCTAATCCTCATCGTGGTTTATCCCTTTCAAGGGTTTTCCATGTAAATTTGGCGTTCTTGTGTTGAATCTTGTGATGCATGATTTAATTGTTCTTTTCCATTTTTTCAAGTTTTATGAGATTCTTTGAATGCATGTTTATGTTGATGAATTTAATGAATTGCAATGAATATTGATTCACCCCCCTCTCAGTATTCTGTGTATTCAATAATAGGGAGTCTTTGAACTTTTCACTCTTGCTGGACCTCTGTTAAGAATTTAGAATGTGGTATGAATTGCTTCTCTCTAGTAGACATCCAATAGATTTAATTCCTTCAACATGGTTCTTGTTGCTTCCTGAACTGTCTTATTCTTCCTTTCCACAACTCCATTCTATTGTAGATTCCTATCACCTTGAGAGCTTCTTGTTTTGGTAGGTCCACATAGGTTTGTATGTACCAACTCCAAAGGTCTTGAAGTAAAATATTCTTTAGATTTGAAACTCTTCTTTGTCTATTTTCCAACCTGAAACTCTTTACAAATTACATTGATCAATAGCCTTTGTAATTCTTGCATGTTTGTCACATCATGAGTAGAGCTGATCTTTAATAGGATATCAAAATTGATATGACACATTCTTCTATGGAATAGCCAAATTTCATTGATTTGTGACATAAAGAACTTACCACTGACACCTTTGAGTTGATAAATATTCCCTTTTGTCCTTATTCCTACAACAACCAGAGTTTTGAAGCTTCCATTTTTTAATTTCACAACCATCATCCTGAAATACCAGATTGTATCCTTTGCTACACATTTTCCCTACACTAAGAAGATTATGTTGGAGATCCTTGAAATAAAGAACATCATTTGTCTTATTCTTACCATCAAAACTAATTGAACCTTTTCCATAGATCTTAGCAGATGTGTCATAGCCAAACTTAACAAGACCACTATCATACTTTTCATGTTTAAAAAACTAACTCTTATCACCTATCATATGATTTGAACATCCATTGTCACTTATCCAATAGTTTCTCTACTCCCTTGCATGAAAGGTAGTCAACATATTTCCTTCAATAATTTGACCCATTTCCAAAATATTTTCCTTCACACATATTTTAGGGTCAATATAATTAGTTCCAACATTCAAAACCATGAACAAGCACTCATCACTTCCATCATCTAGATAGTATAATTCCTCATCATCAGATACACCGCTATCTTCTTTAACATAATAACTCTTCTTGAAATATTTACCTTTATGATCCTTATGTTTGTCATTTGAAAATTTACATGGAAATTTTGAAGCATAATGACCTATCTTTCCATAATTGAATCATTTGAAGTGTAACTTACCTTTGTATTTGCCAATGCCCTTTTTCAATCTTCTTATAAAATTTTCTTCCACTTCATCAAGATCATTCGGATGAAAATCATCATTCCTCTCTTTTTTGTTGAATTTAAAAGTAGTTTCTTTCTTTGGATCATCTTTGTCAAACTCACTTAATTCAAAAGTAGTTAAAGAACCAAACATTTGATCTCTAGAATATTGATCCAAATTATGAGCTTCCTCAATAGAAAAAACTTTAGCACTCTAAGATTTAGGAAGAGTTCTCAATACCTTTTCACAACTTCACTTTCCTGTAGTTTTCAACCAAGACCATTGATAATATTGATAATTTCATCCACCCTGAGCATGTAGTCTACAATATCTTCATCTTTTGAAATCCTTAGGGTTTCAAATTTGTGTTTGAAATTTTATATATTTTCTTTCTTGACCTTATCATCTCCTTCATAAAGTCTCTTCAACTTTTCCTAGACCTCTTTAGTATTTTTGTAGCTTATCACCTTCACAAGTTATGAATTAGAAAATCCACTCAAGATAGAATTCCTCACTTTCTCATTATTCTCATAATCCTTGATATCATCTTCACTTATCGGAGTAGTAGCAAGTATAGTATATCCATCTTCAACTGACTTCCATACACAAAACCCTAATGAGATAAGAAAGACTTCCATCCTTGCTTTTTAGAAAGCATAATTTGTTCCATCGAACATAGGGACTTTGACACCATTCCTATGTGCCATCTAGATCTACCTGAAGAAGTTAAGATTCTTCAAACAAACCTTGCTATGATACCAATTATTAGAAACACAAGAAAACTAAGGGGGGGTGAATCGGTTATACATTAAATCCTTCAAATCCTCATTAATCTCCAAACCCTTATTATGCATGAACATGAAAGTGAACAAATAAAACATCAACACATCAACAACCATACACAATAGAACACCATATTTTATGTGGAAAACCATAGTGAGGATTAACTCACATATATATGAATAACAACATTGATTATAAAAGGTTCATTGTGAGAAGGGCTCACCACCCAAAGGAATCACTGTCCAAAAGAAAGAATGAAAGGCTCACTGCCAAGGGATCACTACTTGGATAGAAATAGAATATAAAGAGACTACTACAAGGAGGTTCACTATGTCAAAGCAATAGGATAATCCACCAAAGAAACTCTACACCATCAACAACCTTTGACTCACTACCTCCATCAACTTTAGGCACACTAAAATGTAGACACCTTCTGCTCACTACTTCCGATAGTCATAGATGTTAATGTTCACACTTAGATCTCAATGCTTGATCACATACACATCATTTCACATCACTCTTCACACCACACAATCCTCCAATAATCAATTTTTCTATATCAATCACAACCTAAAACAACCTTCTCCAAGTTGGCTTCAATGAAATGTATGCACCTAAAATGTGCAACCACCAAATAGATCGACATCAAAAACTTCCGCAATGGAAAGAAGTGAAGGCAGACCACACCATGGGTTAACCAAGACCCAAATCTTCATTGAAATGCTACACCAAACTTCCACAAACTACGAATCACATCCACAAGCAATGCTAACATGACAGGTCGGCCAAACTAGCATTAACACTACCAAGAAACCAAATTCACACTTCACTAGGTTTGAAAACATCTCGTGGATTATGTAGAGTGAAGGAAGACCACACCATGGGTTAACCAAGACCCAAATCTACACTAACATGCTACACCACGCTTCCAAAAACTATGAAGCACATCCACAAGCAACGCTAACATGCTAGGTTGGCTAAAATAGCATTAACACTACCAAGAAACCAAATTCACACTTCACTGTGTTTGAAAACATCTTGTGGACCATGTAGCAACATCACACAACATTGTGATATAAAATGGAATCGACTCTGAGCGGGAAAGGGTGCGGGCCTAGTTTTTTGAATTCTTCTGATCTTGTAGAGGGCGATGGCTTTGAGTCGGATGACGAGGACGATGGCTTCCTTTTACTGGTGGTTTGGAGGCTGTAGTTGGACGAGTTTGTTGTTTAGTTTTTGTTTAGATCTATTGCTTTGGGGCCGAGTTTGCTTTAGTCGATGGGTTCTTGTGTGGATTTTTATATTGATGGTGGGGGCAGCCTACTGAGTTTTTCATAGTGGAAGGTTCTTCTCTTCCATCCTTGTGTATCTTTTCCTGTTTTGTGGCATCTGGAGGTTGATTGCTCCTAGCTATGTTTTCTTTTGTGGGAGTGGTGTCGAGGCTCGGGTTATGCCATGACCTACTTGGTTATGCATTTCTCCTCATTTGGGGTGTGTGGGTGTAGTGATGGCTGCATTTTTTCAATTTTATTTGAGGTTACAGAGGTTGGGATCTTTGAATATGATGACGATGGCATTGGAATTTGTGGGTTTTTATGGCTTTTGGTCATTCCTACTTATCGGTTGCTTGTTGACTATTGGTTTTTCTTCTGTTCGCTCAAATTTTGGGAGAGTCATCTCTCTGTGATAGCATATTGGCTCTAGTTTTTCCCCTGTTGGGTGATATTAAGGTTTTGGGTGTCATTTCTACTTTGTCTTGTCACTGGAGTAGCTTGTACAAGACTTCTCTAGGGCACATGGTTGGGTTAAGGTTAGGGACTCTGGATCTGGCATGGCTAGTTCCTTTGGTGGTCTCTCCCTTGCCCCACGTGTTTCCTTTTGTCATTTTCTTTTCCTTCTCTGGTCATGTGGGGTCTGATGATTCCAATTGCCTCCTCTGCTTTACCGTTGGGGTGTCGGTTGGATGCTTGTGCTCTCCCGATTGCTCGTCTCTTATTTCTCTCTCGATGGTTGGTGGGATTGAGCTGGTGTTTAGTTATAGAGTTTGTTGCTACAATGATGGAGTTGTCTCAGACCCGTTGGGGGTCTAGTTGCTGGAAGGATCTTTTCCTATGTTTATGGATGAGTGTTGGCTTCATTGGCTTACTCTTTGGTCACCTATCTTGTTGGGCATGAAGGTTAGTGTGGCCATCTTTGTTTTGGGGAGATGCAAATTTCTACTCATGTGGTGCAGATTGGACTATGCTGGTGGATTTGAGCTGCTATTTTCTTGCTGCAGATGTGTCTGATGGGGGTGGCTTTTGCACTTCTTTGTAAGTCTTGTTCTCTCTCACAACCCAAGTGGAGTTGAGGGTAAAGAGTATTGATGATGCTGGTTATGTTCTTACTTTCCTCCTGTTTCCTCTTATTGTGAATTCTATTGAGGTGGAGTCTTATCCTTTTGAGGTGGGGGCAATGGTTTTGGTTGAAAGTAACGATCTTCTTCGATTGGTCCCCTCTCTGGCTTCTCCTATTGAGGTGGAGATGGGTTGTGTTGGAGGGGGTTGGTGGTGCTACTATGGGCTTTTGGCTGCTTTCCTTTATGTTGTGGTATCTTATTCCTCTATTGAGGTAAAGTGTTCTAGAAGGCTGGTTTGTGTTTGGGTGCTCCTTTTTCCTTGTTTCTTTTCCCTTTCCTAGATCCTATTGAGGTGTGATTTGTGGTTGGGTTCATGTTTCTCTACAACAACTAGTGTTTCTTACCCCTCCTTTGGTAAAAACTTTTTAGGCACTTCTTGCCTAAACTATGAGGAAGGTGTGTTGTAGTCCAACTGCTAAAGGTGTTTGGTGGCCTGGTTGTTTCAAAAAGTCTTTTGGGCCTACAATTTTGTGGGTTTTTCTTGGTTCAATAGGACTATTTTTTTTCGTATGTGTTCAGTTGCTATGGATTGTGGTGCTTGCTCTGGGTTTTTAGTCTATCTTTGACCCATGATTGCTATTGGTTCTATGTTCTATCTCTTCTGGTTTTTGTTGACCAGGTGTTGTTAGTGTTTCTTTTGTGCTACTATGGTGTCTCCACGGTATTGTTTCGTTGGCAAAGTTTGAGAGTTTTCTGTGTAGAAGTGTTCTTCTCTTAGTGTTGTAAAAGGTTATCGATCCTTTGAAAACCTTTCTTACCTTATCAAAAACATCACACAACATTCTAGAATACTTCAACACCAAAAGAATATTCAAACACATTGGTGCAACCAAATGCAACTAAGAATACTATCATCCTGTGCAACTAGTCAAACTACCATTGAGACACAACACATGAACCAAGCTTGTGGAATAACAAAACACCAAATCATCCAAGGGAAGATAGATACGAACAATATTAACACATTCAAAAATATACAAGACAAGAAACTTCAACGCAAAGAAATGTGGAGCAATTCCATTTCTCCTAGACAACCCTCTTCACAGTCCAACACATTATCTAACACATCTTCTACGGTTGCATGATCTAGAACTTGAAACTCTAGATATAACACCTCTAAACACTTTTCAACATCACATCCAAACCACCAAAGCACATATTCAAGCATGAATAAATTTAGAGCATGGTACATAACACACCCCTATCACCTTGTACACTCTTTATGCATTTTTTCTCAAAAGCGCTTAGAAACCAAGTGACCATGTTGCATCTGTAACACCTTCTCATCAACACCACACAAGAGGTTGAAATAGGTTGACATCAATGACAACACTAATGAAAACATAGTGCAACACATAGTAGATAACAAGATAGTATAGGTATCTAATTTCCCAAGTTTTGTTTGGTCTCTAGAGTTGACTATGAAATGTGAAAATTATCATGATCCTTAGATAAATAATATTGTGGGTCTTATAAATGAGGTATTCATTGATATCACTATTGTCATCATTAAAAAATAATTCCAAATACCCCTTCATGTTAATTATGCTACTAGTTTGGACCTCTACAACCTAGGGGTTGATCTTTGTTTAAGAGTTATGAACAAGAATTGGTTGACAAAACTAAAGTTATCTTTCATAAGAATTCCTAAGCCACTCCTTATGAGGGACTTATAGTGTGATATCAATGATTTAGTCACACTTTTGAATATAATAATGGGATACCCTAATTATAGTAAATTATAGCCATGGGTGTTAACATCATTGTCATCATCTTTGAAAACCCTCATTAGTAACATCCTACACAAAAAGAGTCTATAGTATATGAAACTAAGAAGTTATATATAAATTCGTACATTATTTTTCTAATGGAAAGGAGGGCTATCTTTCTTGGATTAACTAGAGATGGAATAATGGGTGTAAGAGAAGGGGAAAATAGTATATAACTTATATCCCCAATTGGAACTCAAGGAAAATCAAAATAAATTTAAGAGGGATAATGAATGGATAATTATTTAAATAGAAAATTTTCTATGGAATCTACAACTACCATCAACGAGTGAGGGAATTGGTTCATCTAGCTCCCAAAATTTACATATATTAGAGTTAGATGCTTTACAAGTGCTAATTTTAAATTTTCCAAGTATGTGAGTAATAAGATGGTATTACTTGAACTAATGAGGCAATTATGTGAAGTGCATAAAGTTCCATCTAAAAAGAAGATAATAGGTGTATGATTTTATCTCAACATCAGCATTTAATTTTACCCCTCTCCTCCATGAAAAGAGCTTTGGAGATGAATCACCTAAGTTAAACTTATACATACATAATAGGGAACTTACTCTGACCCAAAGGGTAATTTTGAGAAACATGTAAGATACTCCTATAATCGTACATACAACCTAGAATATGTTTTAGTTGATTTTGATGATGAGAAAAAGGTAAGGAAGATGAGCATTTGAAATAACATGTGTTCCTAAATATATATGATGATGGTAACATTCTTAATGAATTGATGATGCTTATAATCAAAGAGGTTTTCCAAATTCCATTTTTCATCTATAAATTGGTCAAAAGAGGAGTGTTGATGCAAGTTTTGACACACCATAGGTTCAAAAGGTAAAGTTTCACCTACTTGGATGGTGGCTAGCCTCAAAGGTCTTCATTGATTACTTTTATGAGGCTTACCATTTTTTTTCCAATTGGAGAGTGCTTGGACTAGTCCATTCAAGGGCCTACATAGGATATTAAGTGTCATTCACATGAAAAAGAGGCATACTTAGTGTAATCTAATCACTATTAGTTAGTATAACAAAAATATTTATGATTTCATCTCAATTTATGAGACACTACGAGTGATTTTCATCATTAAATTTGGTTTTAAAATGATCAAGCCCTTAAAACAATAATATGCCCCTTAAAATCAAGATTTTGTAAGTGGAATACAAAGGGTCATTCATAAAAATTCATTCCATTTTTTAAGAATTCAGCTTGAAATTCTAGGACAATGAGATATGTGTAAAAATATACATCATAAATTCATTTCATATTATTTTTGTATATGAATCAAATTTATCATTACAAACATATAAATAATCCTAATCTAAATTTGATATCAAAAAATTGTAAGAAGGGAGGGGGAGAAGAAAAGGGTTAAAGAGAAAAAGAAAAATCATATGAACTTATCTCGAATCCTCCATATACCATTCCAAGAATGAATGAATTAAATGTGAAACCAATCTCCACTAGATTCATTATTAGCAATCCAGATGTGAGATGACATGATCTTCAAAGGAACTATGAATCATGTGCATGAATGTTACCGAATTTAACCATGCACAAATATGTTCATGGGACCTAAAATAAAACCTCATTAGCAAGGCATATGTAGTGTAAACACATGTTGAGTTTCATTGACATTCAATGAGCTAAATATATAAAAATGTAGAAAGAAAATAAATTCAAAAGTTTGAAAACACCATTAAAAGTGAAAACCTGGAAAAGTGGAGAAAAATCTAATATATTGTATTCAATTTGAGTTCTTATGAGTTTCCAATCCTTTACAATGAGTAACAAGTAGATATAGGTACATTTTGGATGTAGAATACTAATAGCCACATCTTTCAAAACTCACAAAAGACAAATTACATTGGAATGTGAAGGCTCACTTTGACTTGACATTTGCATTCTACTCATTCATTATATCCTACTTAAAATTTGACTTCTAGAAACATGTTATAAAACTATCTTATACTTTTGAAGTATCTATACACTCTTTGAGACCACCTCACACAAATAGGAATTAAAATTCCCATCCAATACTAGCTTGGTATGGACTAAATTAGACCCATCTTTACATTCACCATCCTTGTCCTAATAAGTAACTTATTTTTTCTTTGTTATGAGAAGTTGTACCTTCTGCAAATAAGTTTCAACTTCTCTATCAATAAAAGCTCCCTTTACTTTTGTCTTCATAATTTGCCATTGTTTCAATAGTTTGCATTCCTTGTTCATAGTATTCACCTTCCATGATCAAATTTCTTTATTTAACATAATAAATATTTTGTAGTCAACAATAACAAAAAATCAACTTCAATTAAATTAAAATTAACAATTAACTAATCAAACTTGAATAATCAAATTGATTAATAATCTTCCTAATATTTTTTCTCTGTCATATGCACGATTTTAGAATTTATTAAAAAAATGCTCTCAATTGCATCCCAAATGTAATTTGATTCACCACTAACTAAATCACCTCTCCTACTTAGCACTCGGAGTTAATTACATTTGTGTTTCCTAACAAGTTAGAAACCTTAATGATATACATACTTGTTGGATACCACTCTATTGTAAGTTAGTTGCATCATTTTCCTTCCTTGCTCTAGAGTAGCATTCTTCTAATTGTCTGAAGCTACAGCTTTATGTTCTCAGACATGAATTGATGCTTTGCAAATATTATTTTCTTACAACAGGAGGCAGGGTCAAACCTTGCTTCTTGAGGTTGTCAGGTATAAAATTCTCTTCTTCATCTACAGAATCATTCTCAAGAGATGGTTTTGTCTTGTCCTCTTTCTCCATGCCAATATTCTGAAGAGGCACCAGTGCAACTATCTCCTCTAAATTGACCAACAACTTTCTTTTATTTGCAAGATTTTCATTCTGATTTTCAATTTCTTCATTCTGAAAATGTATGGACAAACAGGGAGATTTTTAGAATTTTTTAAGGTTAGCAAAAACTTTCAGAGCCTCTATTTTGTCACTTAAAGCCACAACCTTGGCAGTCCTTTCAACAAATCCATGTTATGTATATTCAAGCTATCATGGAACTCATTCCTCTGATGCAATCTATCGAACAGTCCAGGTGTTTTGTCATGAGACTACAACAATTCACATTCCTTGTCTTTCCATGGGATCACAAGTCTTTGAGCATTCTATCAAATAGTTGGCATGCTTGCAAGTTTCCACATTTTGCGTACATGTACTAGTGCCTTTCCAACTATGAAATCCAACAAAAATCCTTCCTTTAATGGATGTCTCAAGATTAATTCAAAGCTGCCCTCTCACAGGTGTGGAGGAGGCTGGGAAAGGGTTGCAGATTTGGCTTCTGAGCGACTTGCTTTTGCCCAAAACTTTTAAATCATTTTGAATGAATTCATATTGCGTATAACGCATATCCAGCAATCATAGCATTCTGTCAGACCATATTTATTTTGAGGATCTCTGTTAAACAGGTCGCACACAGAGTCTGTGCTTCACAAGATCACATTCCTTTGAAGAATATTGTCAAACAGATCGCGTGCCCTATCTGATTTCAGTTTTGCATACCTGTATATCAAACATTTCCATCTATAATATCTGACAAGAATCTGCCTGCATTTTTCTTTGATCTGTAGCTCCCTTTTGGTCTTGACACAGATGATGTTGGCCAAGATTGTAGAATCTGGCTTTTTCCCACCTCAATGTTGAAGTCTATTTAGAAGCAGCTGAAGAATGACTTATTTCATTGTATTTTATCATAAACTTGAGTCTACCCTCTCAAAACAAATAAGACATTAGAATGTTACGACTTAGGCTTTAATCTCAAAGGCTTGAGTAAGTTCTAAAATTTAGATTTAAATTATTAAATTCATGTAAATTAAAATATATGGTTTAAATTTATTAAGATACAAATGAATTTCAAATAAAAAATAAATTAGTTTAAATTTTAAAAAATATATATATATATATATTTCAAAAGTCAAATCAATTGTATTACAATAAATTTATATAATTTCAATGTAAATACTATAATCTTGGAAGGATCAATTCAAATTCACAATGATAGATCAAACTTAGGGTCAAGATCTATGCGATTGGAATTGGAATCAAACTAAAGTAGTTTAGGAGATTAGATTCTAATGACCATTCACATGTTTTGACAATCAAACTCAATTCTAAAGATGCTCTATAATTCAAAACTTGACAACCAACTCAATACATGAGTTCAATGCCATATAAAAATTCTAAGGCTTTAAATATAATTGCATGTGTTCCTTTTAAATTCAAATCTCTAAGTGAAGGACCAATTAAGATTGTAAGGCCAATCAAAATGCCCTCTCTAAATGATGCAAAGGAAAATTTGAACTACACAATATCAAATTAAATCTAAATGACCAATGCCACCAATCATATTACCAATTTGAAAGGTGTGGGAATTTAGTATAATCATGGAATGACATGACACAAATGGTAACTATCATTGAAGCTAATTTTATGAATCCACATCATAAGAATGTCACTCACCTTGACAACTCAAAGCTAAATACCTACCTCTATTCTTTTGTGACATCTTAGATATTAGTTGCAACCTTGCGCTTAAACTCTTAGGATGGTGACTTTATGCATGCAAACACACAAAATGAGATTTCCACTATAATGATCAAGCTTGATCATATGGACACAATTCTTTGTGTCAATGCAATAGACATACCACTAAGGAGCGACAACAACTAATTATACTAGAAAGCAAGATGACCAAACATACTTATAAATATAACACCATGACATAATATATGAGAATAATGCAAGATGATAAATATTTTAGGAAAAACTCAAATTTAGGGCAAAAATCAAAAGCAACGAGGTTGGAAGGGTGAAAGATTTAAAGTATTATCATGACTCAGAATAAGATGGCTTAAGTGATGACTTATGACATTGGTGGTTCCATTCTTCAGATGAACTAAGTTCGATGAAACTATTCTGAGAGTGGGACACAACTAGGAGTCCTTAAAGAACGTAATTGACCAATTAAACCAAATGATACAAAATCTTGTGACATAACCATATGTATGCAATAAATGACTTGGCTAAATGTGACTAGGTGAACCAGAAGTTTAAAATATCATGCTCAAATTAAAAAGTGTATGAATGCTAAGGTGATTGGACTATATCACTCCCAAATAGAATAACATAGAAATTCAATAATTGAACAAATGAATATGGATGGTAAGGACTTAGGATCCAATAATAGGCTAGAAAAACAACTCAAACTTGTTTTTATAGACCAAAACATGAAAAGTGAAAGAAAGGTCAGACTTAAAATGCAAGGTAATTGTCTCTAATAGTGATTAGGTAGGGGCATGTTGTGGAGGCCACACCAAGGAGGAAAGCTCATTAGAAGTTATGAATAGAATACTTGTTGATGATATCCCTTGGATCAACAAAAAGTTAGAATATCCTAAACTCACTTCCAATTAAGAACCCAAAGATACCAAGGCTTTGAAATATTATATTAAGAAGAAGATGAAAGTTTAAAGAAAGAAGAAATAGAAAGCCTTCCAAATTTAAGAATTCTATAACCAAAAAGTAAATAGAGGTGGAATAACAATCTCTCTAGAGGGAGAAATGTTTGAAGTATGTTTCCAAGACTAAGGGACCTAATGTGGAAAATGTCGAAGGGACAAAATTTAAAGTTACTACCTCCTTGTAAGAATATGGTCCTAATCAACCTCTTCATTCACTCCTTGCTCCCTCCATTTAATAAGAGATTATTTTGATTTCTACACAAGGACTCATCTTGAGAATGTGATAAATCCTCAAGGATCACCATTAAAAGCACAATCCCTTAAATTCCCTATTCATGGTAGTCACTCTCCTCTACTATCACTTGAGAGAACCGAGTAAGTGCATGGATCCGTGACATAATTTTGGCCCTTAAGATGCCACTTTTTTTTTTTTGAAATCAGCAAAATTTGATTTGCATGAGAAAATGAAGATAGTTACGCTCAAAATTTCAAGATACAACAAGAAAAAAAGTTGAAATGCTTTGAGTCTAGTTTCTAAGCTACAATTTTTTTTTAAATTAATGAAGATTAAGGGCCTCAAAAAGGGGGGCGCAAAAACAGGTCTTATTTTTATTAAAAAAATAGCATAGCACCTGAGGGCTCCCCCCATTTTGATTAACTTTTTCTAAAATACCAACGGTGAGAAATTAGCTAACACCATGTATTTTATCCTCATTCTTTTGGATAATTTTTTTAATGAATATATAATATTTTATGAATTTTCAAAGTGGACACATCCTAAAAAGCTAAAATTTGAGCATGCTTCCCCCTAAATTTTTTGAAAACTAATCGAAAATTGATTTTTTTTTTCATGTGTAGAATGGAGTCTAGTTTCAAAAAATGTAATTTTTTTCACTTTTTGATGAACGAGTAAAAATCTATTCTAAAACTAGCACATGTTGGTTTTTGACCAAAAATGGAGGCATTTACAATAGAAGCCATGGATCAAAACCTTAACTAAATCAAAATGAAAAAAGAATTATATATTTAGATAGCTAAGAAAGAGGTTAACGCTATCGCAGTTTTTTTATAAACTTCCTTTGAAAGACGTGCAAATGAGATAGGGAGCACAAACGAAAATATGAAGAAATTTGGCACCCTTTCAAAAAATCACATCTTTTTCATGAAATGGTTGTCCAAACCTTTAGGTTGGATGCCCAATGCAAAATCCAACCCATTGGGTTTATATTTCCTAATGCAACCTATTTGGTGCTCGCCAAATTTGGCATGTGCCAAATGGGTTGCTTCATTTGGCTAGCGCCAAATTTGGCAAGCGCCAAATGTCATTCATGTTTCTAAACTCTTTGATTTTCTCTTTTTCTATTAGGGAAACTATATACATGAAATAAAAATTTAAGTATAAGTTGGCATTTACATATGGACATTTACTTTCTTATACTTTAAGTTATATTTCATGTATATACGCAAGATGTTTGAGAGTGGTTTTAGATCTCTAGGAGTTTTAATGCAAATTCTAGTTTTTGGAAGATCTTAAAAATTTCAAACAGTCAAATTTCAGTAGTCAAGAGGTCAAATTTTAGTAATCAAGAGGTCAAATTTCATCTTTCTCTCTCTATCTCACTCATTTTTATCTCTTATTCTCTAGACCTCTCTCTCTCTCTCACTATCTCCATCCTTTTATTTGACAGTCTCTTCCTTGAGCTCAAGAACTACATCTCTACATGTCCATCTCTCTCTCCTTCCCTCTCAAATATTTATCTCCCTCCCTCCTTCACTCTCTACATTTCTCTATCTCCCCTCCCTCTCCTTTTATCTCTATATATGTCTCTCTACTCTCTTTATCACCTCTCTCTACACATACCTATCCCTCTCTCCCTCTCTCTCCCCTCTTTCTCTCTCACTCTCTACTTCCCTCTCTCTCTCCTTTCCTCTCTACTCTCTATCTTGCCATTATCTCTCTCCTCTCCTCTCTAAATATCTTTGTCTCACTTCTATCTCCTTCCCTGTCTCCCTATCTAATTTTCTCTATCTCCCCTCTCTCTCCTTCCCTTTCTACTTCTCTCTATCTCACCTCTCTTTCTTCCCCTCTCTCCCCCTCTCTCTTCCTTTCACCCACCTTTTCTCTCTACTTCTTGCTATCTAACCTATCACTCTATACATCTTTCTCTCTCCCCCCTTCTTCCCTCTCAATCTCTGCTTCCTCCTTACCTCCCTACGTTTATCTCCATCGCACATCTCTGTCACCTATC
>CM021104.1:231325921-231540776 GCA_007115665.2 Sequoiadendron giganteum | reverse complement strand
TAAACCCTAAACTCTTAACCCTTAAACCCTCTACCCTCTACCCTTAACCCTCCATCCGTTTGTCTCTCTTCCACTCCATCCCTCTCTCTCTCTTTCAAGTCTCTCCCTCCTACCCCCTCTCCCTCTCTCAGGTCTCTCTCTCACTCACTCAATCCATCTATCTCTCTCCCATCTACCCTTAACCCTTAAACCCTAAACTCTTAAACCATTAACCCTCTACCCTTAACCCTCTACCCTAAACCCTCTACCCTCTACCCTTAACCCTTAACCCTATACCCTTAAAACCTCTACCATCTAACCTCAACCCAATACCCTCTACCCTAAACCATAATCCCTTAACCCTATACCCTCAACCCTCTATCCTCAACCTTAAACTCTCAACCCTCTACCCTCAACCCAATACCCTCTACCCTCTACCCTAAACCCTCAACCCTATACCCTCTACCCTATACATTGGACCCTCAACCCTAATACCTCAAACCTATATCCTAAACCCTCTACCCTCATCCCTTAACCCTAAACCCTAAACCCTTAAAGCTTATACCCTATACCCTCAACCCAATACCATTTACCCTCAACCCTAATGCCTCAATCCTATACCCTCAACCCAATACCCTAAACCATCAACCCTATACATTAGATCCTCAACCCTCATATATCTCTACCTCTCCCTCCTCTTCTCTCCTTATCACTATCTCACTTCTCCCTCCATCTCTCCCTCCATCCATCCCACCTTCTCTTCCCTAATCCCTCAACCCTATACCCTGAACCCTTAAAACCTTAAATACTCAACCCTATACCATAAACCCTCAACCCTAAACCCTCAACCCTTAAATCCTAAACCCTCTACCCTCTACCCTAAACCCAATACCCTCAAACCTCAACCCTTAAACCCTTAAACCCAATTAAACTCTCTACCCTAATCTCTCAACCCTTAAACCCTCAACTTTCAACCCTCTACCTTCAACCTTGAACCCTGAACCCTTAACCCTTAACCCTCAACCCCTATACCCTTTACCCTATATGTTGGACCCTCAACCCTAATCCATCAACCCTATACCCTCAACCCTTAAACCCTAAACCCTTAAACTCTCTATGCTCTACCCTATAAATTAAACCCTTAACCCTCAATTCTCAATCGTCAACCCTTAATCCCTTAATCCTCAACCCTTAAACCCTAAACCCTCAACCATAATCCTTCAACCATATACCCTTAAACCTATACCCTAACCTCTCTACCCTCAACCCTAAACCTTGAAACCCTAAACCCTTAAACCTTCTACCCTCTACCCTCAACCCTCTACCCTCTACCCTCAACCCAATACTGTAAACCATCAACCCTATACCCTCAATTCTCAACCCTCTATCCTAGACATTGGATCCTCAACCCTCATATATCTCTATCCCTCACTCCACTTCTCTCCTTCTCTCTATCTCACTTCTCCCTCCATCTCTCCCTCCATCCTTCCCTCTCTACCCTAATCCCTAATCCCTCAACCCTATACCCTTAACACTTAAACCCTTAAACACTCAACCCTCAACCCAATACCCTATACCCTAAACCCAATATCCTTTACCCTTAAACCCTTAAACCGAAGTAAACTCTCTACCCTAATCCCTCAAGCCTCAACCCTTAATCCCTCGACCCTTAAACCCTCTACCCTCTACCCTCTACCCTCAACCCTCAACCCTCAACCCTCAACCCTCAACCCTTAAATACTAAGCCCTCAACCCCTATACCCTCTACCCTATACATTGGACCCTCAAACCTAATCCCTCAACCCTATACCCTTAACCCTCAACCCTCAACCCTCTACCCTCAACCTTAAACCCTCAACCCTGAACCCTTAAACACTCTACCCTCTACCCTCTACCGTATACATTAAACCCTCAACCCTCAATTATCAACCCTTAACCCTTAATCCCTCAACCCTAGGTAGGTAGGGAAACATAAGTGAGATAAAAAGTGATGAAGGGAGAGGTATGTAAAAAAAGGGATAGGGGAGATAAATATAGGTAGAGAGGGAAGGAGATGCAGAGAGAGGAGAGATAGAGAGAAGTAGAGAGGGGAGGGAGGGATGGGTAGGAAGGAGATAGAGGTGAGTGTGTGTGTGTGTGTGAGAGAGAGAGAGAGAGAGAGAGAGAGAGAGAGAGAGAGAGAGAGAGAGAGAGAGAGAGAGAGAGAGAGATGGAGAGGAGAGATAGAGAGTAGAGAGGGAAAGAGGTAGGGAGGAGACACAGTTGAGATATAGAGTGATGGAGGGAGAGGTGGGTAAAGAGAGGGAGAGGAGAGATAAATATAAATAAAGATGGAAGGAGATGTAGGGAGGGATGATAGATAGAGAGAAGTAGAGAGTGGAGGGATGGTGGGAGAGGAAAGGAGGAGATAGAGGTGAGTGTGTGTGAGAGGGAGAGAGGAAGGGGAGAGAGAGAAATATATTAGAGAGGGAAGGGGGGAGAGATAGAGAGTAGAGAGGGAAGGAGAGAGTAAGAGAGAAAGAGGGGTGAGGGAGAGAGTGGTAGGTAGTGGAAGGAGAGGTAGGTAGAGAGGGATGGATAGGAGGGAGAGAGGGAAGGAGGGAGAATGAGATGGAGAGAGTGGTGAGATAGAGAGTAGAGAGGTAAGGAGAGAATGAGAAATAGAGATAAAGAGAGAGAGGGAGGTTGGAGGGAGGGATAGGTAGAAAGGGATAAGTGAGACATAGAGAGGGAATGAGGGAAAGTGGGATAGAGAGAGAATGGTGATTTAGAGAGGAGGGAGTGAGAGGGAAGGAGAGAAACTTGGAGAGAGGGAATGGTGATTTAGAGAGGAGGGGGTGATAGGTAGAGATAAAGATAATGGTGAGAAAGAGAGGAGAGAGTGAGAGATAAAGAGAGGGATGGAGATACATAGAGAGAGGTAGCTAGAGGAAGGGAGAGGAGAGATAGAGAGTAGAGAGGGAAAGAGGTAGGGAAGGAGGCATAAGTGAGATAGAGAGGGATGGAGAGAGAGGGTGATGGAGGGAGAGGTATGTATAGAGAGGGAAAGCGAGAGGAGAGATAAAGAGTATAGAGGGGAGGGATAGGTAGGGAGATAGAGGTGTGTGTGTGAGTGAGAGAGAGAATGGTGAGATAGAGAAAAAGATCGATTGAGAGAGAAAGAGGGGGAGGGAGGGAGGGACAATAGTGAGAGAGATTGGGAGGAGAGACAAAAAGAAGTGGAGGGAGGGTGAGGTCGAGAGAGGGAGGGAGAGGAGAGATAGAGAGAAGTAGAGAGGGAAGGATGGAGGGAGGGAGTGTTAGCGAGGGAGATAGAGGTTTGTGTGTGAGAGAGAGAGATAGAGAGAGTGGTGAGATAGAGAGGGGAGAGTGAGATGGAGGGAGAGAGAATTATGAGATAGAGAGGAGAGAGTTAGAGAGAAATCAGGGGAAGAGAGGGACTGAGAGAGAGATGTAGGTAGAGGGAGGGAGAGGAGAGATAGAGAGTAGAGAGGTAAAGAGGTAGGGATGGAGAAATAAGCGAGATACAAAGTGATGGAGGGAGAGGTATGAAAAGAGAGAGAGAGAGGGGAGATAAAGATAAGTAGAGAGGGAAGGAGATGTAGAGAGAGAAAAGATAGAGAGAAGTAGAGAGGGAGAGAGGGAGGAAAATGTAGGGAGGAGATATAGGGGTGCGTATGAGAGAGAGAGAGAGGGGAAAGAGGGAGGAAGGGAGAGGGGGAGTGGAGAGATAGAGAGTAGAGAGAAGGAGAGAGTGAGAGAGAAATATGATACAACTTGCTGACTACTAAAATTTGACCTCTTGATTACTGAAATTTGAATTGCTGATTATTGAAATTTGACTAAGTTTAAAATTTTTAAGATCTTCCAAAAACTAGAATTTGCATTATAACTCCTAGATATTTGAAACCACTCTCAAACATATTGCCTATATACATGAAATATAACTTAAAGTATAAGAAATTAAATTTCCATATGTAAATGTCAACTAGAATTTGTATTAAATGTTTATTTCATGTATATAGTTTCCCTGGCAGAGAAAGAGAAAATCAATTAGTTTAGAGAAATGCATTCCAAAATTCATTGAAAAAAGAAAGAGAACTCACACTTATTCATTCATTGAAAAATTCAAACCATTTGGCGAGTGCCAAATTTGGCACTCACCAAATAGGATCAGTATTACCAAGCCTATTTGGCGAGTGCCAAATTTGGCGCTCTCCAAATTTGGCGAGCGCAATATGGCCTAGTATGGGTTTTTTTTACAATTTGGCACTGAAATTGAGTCACATATTGGTGCACTTACCCAACCACTTCTCAAAATTTGTGCTCACTTATTTCTCCTCTCACTATACAATCCAATGAGTAAATTATCTAGGACATTAAAGAATAATAACAAGCTTCAAAATATGATGAATCATCTCAATTTGTAAAGCCCATTTAGTTGGACCTCACCCTTAAGAAAGAGAATTTAAAATACCTTGGATGATGATTTATGTACCCTCACATCTATGATAGAGAAGTCATCTCAAAGAAAAAGGGACGGGTTCATTTAATCTATCTCCACAAATGCTAGAATTAAATTTGGGAAGAAACCAATAAAATATATAATTGAAGACATGTAAACAATATCATGTCATTCTCTCCTAAATAGATAAGGATTATAAGAACAAATAGAGTTGAAAGATCAACTTGTTTCAAGTATGTGTGGTTTGTGTTGTCATTTTTAATAGATCTATATTGTTGTTGTGTTAATGTCAACCTTGGTGATGCTTTGATTGGTTGCATTATGCTAACATTAGTAGTATCACTGGTGTCAACCTCTAGTGTTGCTTTGATAAGAATGTATATGGTTGAGTTTCTATGTCAACTACAGCTGGTTTGTTTGCCATGAGGAAATGATGTTGGTGATAAGAATGTGTTTGTGATATTTGGTTTCTAAGTGCTTTTGAGAAAATTTGAATAAAAGAGGATACAGTGTGGTTGAGAGGTGTTTTATGTTATAGAGTAGTGTTATAGTGTTGCTCCACATTTATTCATGATTGAAGATATGCTTATGTAGTTTGGATATTTTGATTAGAGGTGTTTCGAGGTGTTATATCCAGAGTTTCAGGTTCTGGACCATTATGTAGAGAAAGTTGTGTTCACCAGTATGTGAATAGTGTATTGTAGTGGTGTCTAGGAGAAATAGTTTTGCTCCGTATTTATTTGTAGTTTGGTTTCTAGTCTTGTGGATTTGAGGGTGTTCTCATATTTCTCATATCTATCTTCAATTGAATTTTTTCAAAGTTTGGTGCTCGGCAAGGTTGGATTCTTGTGTTACAGTATGTGGAAATTTAACTAGGTTGGTAAGATGAGTATGTTCTTCAGGTGAAAGTTGTTGCGAAGGAATTTTTTGGATTTCAAGGTGTTTATGGAATATTATAGATTTTGTTTAAGTGATTTATGTTATCCATGAGTCATATTTGGGTCAAAGGAAGTGTGTACTTAAATTTTCAATGGTGTTTACATAGGTTTGATTGACATTGGGTGTTTACATTAATTGTGGAAATTCTTTGGTGTTTGTGGAAGCATGGTGTGGTGTATATGTATGGTTTTAGGCCTGAGTTAAGGTGTGGTGTGGTCCACTTTCATTCCTTTCCACCATAGGAATGCTTAGTGCTAACCTAATTTGAATTTGCATGGTTGAGGTGCATAGTTGACCTTGCAGATTATTTTTCAAGGCTGAGGATGGTATAAATAAGTGTTGAATTGATGGAGAATTAATGTATGGTGTGTGTTATGTGAAGTGTATATTTATGAAGTACGATAGTGTGAAATGCAATGCATGCTTTAATGTGTTAGACTACTGGAAGAAGTGAGCAGAAAGTTTCTACATTCTTCAAAGAGGCTGCAAATGTAATGGTGATGCTATGGTGGATTTTTTTATTACTTTGAGATGTATTTATCATTGTAACATTATTCTTTATTCTTTTTTTTGTAATTTGGTTATGAGGCCTTCTTTTCTTTTGGGCAGTGAGCCCTCTGAAAGTGAGCCTTTTGTATTCAATGTTGCAATTATTTTATGTTGTGAGCTAATCCTCACCATGGTTTTTCCCTTCTTAGGTTTTCCACATAAATCTAGTGTTTTCATGTGTTTGGATGTGTTTTCATTACTATTTCTCATGTTTACATTTTGCTTTAATGCATGATAAGGGTTTAAGTGGTTGTTAAGGCCTTAAAGACTAATGTAGATCTAAATGTTAAAGAGGGTTTTAATGTTTTAGCATGTACAACTGATTCACCCCCCCTCTTAGTTGTCTTGTACATTCAACACAACCGAGACAATTGAATCTTACATCAAACACTTGGTTCATGTAATTTCTTATTTTCAAATAATTTATGTGTGTGGAATAAAAGGCCATTTCCTATGTCCAATAAGAAAAAATATTAGAGGTTAGTATCATAGGCCTTGAAAATATTAAAGAAAAAGGAGTTTAAGTGTTGATAGGTTATTTTTTTTTTTACATTTGTGTGTTCACAAAAAGTACAAAAATACAACAAGATTTTGTCTTTGCTAAGTTTACGAGTTCACAAAAAGTTCAAAAATATGACAAGGTTTTGTTTATCATGAAATTTGGTAGTTCAAAAACTCTCTAAAAGTGAAACAAAGGAAGGTAAGTTTAATATGTCATAAAGTATGAAGGTTTATAAATTTGAGAAAAATGTGACCAAAATCTTTATGATTCACTATTTTTTTAAAAGAGGAAAATACAACGAAGAGGATGAAGTTCACCAAGTTCATGATATCAAAAATTTCATGGTGTTACAAAGTTCACAAGTTCATGAACCATGCAAAAAGATTATTAAATTCATGAAAAGACAAAAGGTCTGAAAAGTTGGAAGAAGATGAGAGGAAAAGTGAAAAGAAAGAAAGAAAATGTAAAAATATGTAGAATTTCTAAATGTCACAAAGTTTACAAGTTCACAAAATCTTCAAATGTGCATCGATGTAGATGTTTCTAAAGTTTGAAACTTTTTGGACTCTCCAAAAGTGTGATAAGGTCTATGGATTTGCAAAAGAATTAAAAGTGTGACAAGTTAAGGAAAATGCCAAAATAATTGTCTATTGTAGTAAAGTCCAATTCAAGTTTAAGAAAGAAAAGAAAAATATAAATTTATAGAAGGATAGGGAAGAAAATCAATAATGGTTGCATCTAAATGTGTGATCTACTCATTGGGGTGGGATTAATTACCAGCATAAGTCCCAATTATTTAAGGATTGAATGTTCACATTTGGGAGGAGAGATAATTCTATAAAAAAACTCTTACCAAAGCTTATTTTGAGCACTTTTGTTTGAGCAATTAGATCCAAGGATGAAAAAACTTGTATCTATTGGAACTCAAAGTATGAAAACCATTTGATTTCAAGTATTGAAGATGATGAAATCCTTTTGTCCCTATAGGAAAATCGCACATAGAGGTTTTGAATGATCTTCCAAATTGCAGGTTTAGTGGTTTCAAGTTTGTGTCATTTCTATTTTGTTGTGGGTTTGATTTTAGTATCCAATTTGTATTGTTGCTATTGTAGATTTTTTGTGGATATTAATGTAACCTATTTTTTAATGTATTTTTAGAATTATTATAAATTAGAAAAATTATAATTATGTTTATTTGTTACTTGTTGGTTAAGATTATAAATTTGGGTTTCACAAAATCTTATTAAAATATTAAGATAATTTTTTTTCCCAAATAATCCATTAGGGTTATTACAATGGTATGAAAGCTAAAAACATTTCTACCTTGTAGGGTAAATTGAACTGTGAACCATAGGAGGATTATTTAAATATTTTTTAAAGGTGGATGAAATAGAGTTCTTTTAGGGGACTTTATGAGTTTCAAGGAATTTTATGAAATACAAAGAGAGTCAAATGATTTAATGAGGAAAAAAGTAAAATAATTAAGTGTAGGAAATCACCAAGGGAAGAAAATCCCATCAATACTTGTTATAGATCAACAAGTAATTCCCCTTGTAGCCTAAAAAACCTTTTTTTTACCAAAATAAGATGAAGTAGCTACAACAATATGTTAGAAAACAGAAGGTGAACAACAATAATAGAAGCTTAAATCAACTGTAAATAATATCTAATAGTGTTTACCATATGGAGTTTAAATCATCAATAACAATGAAAGCATAAAACAAAAAACTAAACACTAAACACAATGTTTAACATGGAGAAACCATTTCAAGAAAAAAATTCCACAAAAGAAGAGATGAATAGCTTGCGTTATTAGTAAAATATGATTACAATACATCCAATATAACTCCTCTTCAAAATTCAATCCAGCAACATAACCCTTACAAAGAAAATTTGAAGAAAAATCATTGCCATCTCCACTTTCAAGCACCTATTATATAGAATAATGTAACCCATGAAGAATGACATCCAAATTGGACAAATCCTCATGCCACAACATTGGAATAATCAATTGGAGCTAATAATGACCTCTTATAGATGATCTTACATTTTTCATAAGGCATCTTTCATGCATGGGCACCTAGGGACCAAGATGTTGTCATAGTCATCATAGAATGTTATGACATGTGTCATAGCTATCATAGATGCTCTTAAAAATTATGATGGTTGTCATAACATCTCATTATGTCAAATTGCCAAGGTGGATTCTTGGAATATCCATATTAACCTTTTCACCATTACCATGACAACTATCCAATAAAAGTAACATAGTAACTCCCTGCTAGTAAAACAATAATTACTAAGGCCAATAAAAACTTAAGGTGAAACCTTCCATCCCTTATGAGTGAATTATAAAAAATATTAGTAGTAATTAAATTATATGATATTTACAAGGTTTATGGAACCTTTATCCCAACACAATATCCACAAGTTTTCATGGAGAATCATCTCATAAAAGTGACTAGATTATGAGAGGGATACCTGAATCAATCTAAAGATATGAGGGTGCCCTTAACTTTCAAAAAATATGTTGATTTAACTAGAAAACTTCATTTCTACAAGAAATGGTTAGCGAATAATACGAAAATGGGAAAAAAGGACTTATAGAATAAGTTGAATAAGATTTCCATACCTACTAGATATAAGAGCTAGGATGGAATAATAAAAAGACAACAAGAATAAGAGTTTGATAAAATAATCAAATATTATTAGTAGTCAGATAGTTTCAAAGATGCACTTTCTTTTGAATGTTTCTTAAAGATGTTAGGAAAATGATATCTATGTAAATACCTAAGAAATTTAAAAAATGAGGAAGAATTTTTTTAGCTAAAAGTAGCTACTAACGAGAAGATATAAAATAATTTTTTCTTAAATGAGGAAATCCCTCTTAACACAAGAAAATAGGATGGGACCAAAAATGGTCTTGGAAGAAATAAAGTTTTATTCTCATGTAGATCATAGGAGTTAAGTCACAAATTTCAAGGTAAAGATGAATTGAGGTTAAAAGAAAAATAAGAGATACTTGATGAGGAACCAAAATAATAGATCAAGAAATCCAAAAAAATGATGGGCACACTAGAGCTAAAGCTTTAAGAGAGTATCAAGGAATAAATTATGGAGCATGAAACAAAGAAAGAAGAAAAACTAGAGCTACAAGAAAGAAAGAAGAAAATGACCATGGAGGAATCAACCAAGTAGATGGAAGATTATTTAGAAAAATTATTCCCTATTGGTTTCTAAAGTAGAATGTAAGAAAAATATTTATTTTGATTAATTTAATGAAAATTCAACAATGCATGTTGAAGATAAAATGATTGAAGAGAAAATTATAACGATTCTTAGTGTTTTTGATATATTAAGAAACATTTATAGGGCATTGTACCCCTTACACGATGATCCCCAAGGGCCAAAAAAGATCAGGTCCAGAGAAATAAAACATTAACCACCAAAATAAAAAACACAGAAATAACAGACCGACAACCAACAAACAATGATCCAAACAAGACAAGACACAAAAGCAATAGACTAAATAGCACCCTCCCATTTCTGAGAGAGGAGGTTAATAACATCCTCCCCAACCTAGTTGGGGCCCTCCTCCATAGTATTCTTATCTATTTCTTCCTTGAGCATAGTAGAAAGGGTACCAGCAACATGTTAGATCATTTTGATAGTGAACCAGGTCAATCTAGTGAATTTCTTCTCAAGTTTATCCATCTGCTCCAGTAGCATGTTATAATCATACACCTTGTCCATAGTCTTAGCATTATCTTCTTCCATAGCCAAAGGGTCCGAGGATTGGGTTTTCAAATCATCCTTGAGCATCTTGTTGAAGTCATAAAAGTGATTAGGCCCTTCCAAAAAATCCTCCTCCACCTCTGTATCTTCCTCCTTCCTCTTTCCTTTACTGTCAGACTACTCCTCATCACTAGAAATATCATTCACTGACACTTTCTTACTATTGTTTTCCAGCCTATGGGATCTCCTAATGTTGGTATTTTCTAACCCTATATCCATAGTAGCAACCACAATGGTGTCCCCCTTGGAATCTTTACCAACATTATTCTTCCCTTCGCTATCCATGGCCGATAGCTCCACCTAGTATTTAGCCTCTTCCTTTACTTTTTTCTTTGTTATAGGTTTTTTATCTATCTTGTAGGGAGCATATTTGAGCTTAAAAATCCCAACCGCCACTTTCAACTTAGCAGTCCTCGCACCACCCTTCTTATTTTTGGCAAGAGGTTTAGGATTCGGGGTTTCAGTATTCACTAGAGGGGATTACCTTTTGGGGCCATTAGACTCAGCTAAAGAGGGATTCATATTGGGTTGGTGAGGGGGTTCAACTTCCTCAATACAAATTGCAGAAATACATTTGGGAAGATAAAGAGCCAAATGGAAATGATAAAGCCTCAGGATGAGGCTCTAGTGGAGAGGCAGGGGTGGAATTTCATCAGGATTTTGGGCAGTAGTGTCCAAACACTTCTCAATAGATATCTCTAAATCAATAAGTAAGAAAAAAGGAAAACTCAACATTTTTTATGAAGATGATCGAGAAGAGGTAGATGATAATAATAGAGCACCCTATGTCTACCCTTTAAAGTCACATACTTCATTAGAGATAGAAAAACCTAGTCCCAAGGATGAGGGAGTGCTTCCCTTTCGAAACTTGACTAGGACCTGATTGGTTTTTCATTTTCTTTTAAAGAAAGTGTGAGGCTTTCATTGTATTGGGTCTAGGTGTTCTTAGTGTACTTATTCCCGCTGCATGAGAGCCTAGTCACCTAAGAAATGACATCCTCATTGACCTCAAAGGATATACCTCACATCGTAACCCTCCTATCTTTCCAAGAGCTCAAAAACTGAGCTGAAATCATCACATCATGACCAACCAAGCACTCCATCAATGACGCCAACCCACTGTTCACATAGATATGCCAAACCAGAGGATCCTTTCGAAATTCCTCACATTTATTCAGCTTTTTCCTCACCCTGTCACCACTTATATTACCACACTTCACTCAGAGGTACCACGAATCTTGTGAGAGAAAGAAATTAAAATGTCTGTTAATTTGAGAGGTCACCCAAAAAACATTGCTTTTAAGTCAACCAAGATGAATCTTGGTAATCAAGATGATCTGTAGATTACACGTGCTAGAAGTTATTTTTAAAAATAAAATCTCCACAAGCCCATAATTGAAAATCTTGAGACACCAGCGGCTTAGGTTGTGAAAAATGATGACATTGATAGGTTTTCCCTTCAAGTTTCATATGCATAAGTACCAATGTCAAATGGTCGTGGGACCAAAATTAGAAATCCCTAAGTATCTATCTTTAATCTTATGAAACTTTTTAGTGATGTCGAGAGGACTTAGCATGAGCTCCATGTGATATGAATGTCACATCAAAATTGAAATTGGAAGTGTATAAAGGTATGCAAAAGCTATGACAAGACCACAAATTAAATTTACACATGGCCAAACCAATATTAGTCGTTAACCCGCTGCACTTCCCATTACCTCTCATTATTAGCTCTGTAACCACATCCTTCGCCCAATTAATCAAATGCTACCACAAATTTAACACCTCATCATCCTTCTTCATCCACATCACCCAAAGTACAAATATGTGGACCACCCATAAAGCCTTAACAATAACAATTTAAGTTATCATCATGGGTAACTAAGGTTCCCTATTCCTTAAGGATAATACCTTGTAATTTCTATGATAAGTTCCCAATACTCCTCCAACACCTGGAAACACTCCAAGAGGAGCCAAGATTAGCCAAAGCGTCAACAACTTGATTTCCCTCCTAAAAGATGTGAGTAAATTTCTTCATATCCAACTTCAACACCATGTGATTTATATCTAAAAGGATATCTATAGTGTTCCATCCTAATAGCCTACCAAATTTGATTGAATCAATCATCGACTTGGAATCCCCTTCTATTTGTAGTTTCTTTATCACCATAGTATCAACTAACTGGATGCCCTTTAGTAGCACCCTAGCTTCCACTATCATGGAAGTCTGAATCCCTATACCCATCGAATAACCATACACAAAGTTACCCTTGCTAGGGTTCCCCTTGGCCGCACCATCAAAATTGAGTTTGTGCCACCCCCGATCCAGGGGTTACTAAACCATGTCCCATCTATCTTGGGCCTTAGAGTTTTTGAAGGATTTGATCTCCAAGATTTATCCATTTTGATCTCCCACTCAGTAGGTTCTTTGTCTAGGGTTTTCCCATTATAAATCAAAACATTTTAAAAAATAAGCCTTATCCCAATTCCAAAAACCTCCTTAGGACTCATCTCAGTATTCCTGAATATTTAGTTATTTCTCTTTCCACAAGCACCAAAAGATGATGGGGGGACCTGGTTCCAAATCTCTCTAGGGATAGGATGTTGAAAGGGACTAGACTAGCCTAAAATGAAATATTTTATGTCCCTACACATATTCCAGTGGGTCCCCAACTTTTTGAAAGCCAGTTCCTAGACACCAACAACAAAGAAACAATGTAGTAATAAATGTTCAACAAACTCTTCACTACTTTTACATAATAAACACCTATTCAAGATCTAAAATCCACTTTTCCTCATGTTATCCTAAGTTAGGATCCTATTATGATAGTCCGTCCACCAGAAGAAATTGATTTTAGGAATCACGTGCCTATTCTAGACCTATCTCCAAGGTTTGTTATGATCACCCTTGACTGACGATAGATTGTAAGTCATTCTGACAAAAATATTGCCCTGCCAATCTTTGATCTAGTAGAATTCATCCTCAAAGTTAGATAGAGGTAATCTAGTTAGGGAGAGCAAGCCTTTCAATTAATTAGCCATTATTAAAAACTTAGGGGACAGGGGGAAAAAAAAAACCAAATATTCCCAACACCTAGCACCCAATTGACCAAGAAAGTAGTCACTTATATACATACCAAAGAAAACTTGCATAGGTCTCATAAGGTTCCTAAAACCAAAGTGCAATAGGGGGAGACAAGCAACCAAGGGTCCTCCCAAAATTTGATGTAATTACCATCCCCAAGTTTCCATTTCATCCCAAACATGATCATCCCCTACATTTTTCAAATGTTATTCCATCCCAAAGAACTAGTAGGGTGATCATTAAAGAGACATTTAATCATGGGTCTATTGCAAAGATACTTAGCATTCATAATATTGCACCAATCCTTTTTATTCCTTAATTGGTCTGAACCAACCTTATCAAGTAAGGCTTTGTTGGTACATTAGACATTCCTAATTCCAAGCCCACCACAAGATTTAGACAAACAAACTTTGTCCCAACTAACTAGATAAAAATTCTTCTTCTCCTCTATCCCAGACCATAAGAAGTCCCTTTGGATTTTTTTGAACTTCTCAACTATATATCTAGGGATTTTAAAGATAGAAAGGAAGTAGACATGGATTCCTTGAAGGGTAGTAGTTAGAAGTTGCAACTTGCCAGCATGTCTTAGAATGGAGCCTTTATTCGAGGAAGTTCCTTGGGTACCCATTGTTTCCATATATGTTTGTACCTCAAGGGAACCTCGATGTTGCCTATGCTCTCATCATAATAAGAACATGACCCCCCTTCAGCAAGAAAAAATTCCATGCATTTACAGAATTTTCTTCTAATCTTTTGACCTCTAGTTGATCTCCCTCTTGTAGACCTACTACATGTCTCACTTTCCTCTTCTCTTCCTAAATTTCCCTCGCTCAAGGAAGACATATATGAAAAATACCTATTTGGTGGTACTTGCACTCATAAGGATGTTGGATGAAGTTCTTTCATGGTGATGTGATCCCAAGGTATGGGGTTGGAGGATTAAAAATAAAGGTTGTCACTACTAGTCAAATGCATGTGGAAGTAACAATTGTTGTGAATGTATCAATAAACCTTGTAAGGGTCTGATGCTTAGAGATCACTTGGCAAGCATGTGAATGGTTTGTAGAGTCACGAACCTTGTGTTTTGAAGCCTTGGGGTTTTGGGAACATCTAGAGGAGCCATTGTCTTGTTTCTTGGAGGTTGATTGGGTTAGTTGGTGGAAGGTTGCTATTACTTTTTGTACCTATCTAGGAAATAATTTGGACCACCTTCCTTGAAGAAAATAGTCCCTCTAAGGTAGTACTAGTGTCTGGTTAGTTAGTCTATGAATTTTTTTGGACCACCTTTGATGTGAAATAGCCCCTCATGCAACTATCCTTTCAGTCTATTTCTAAATGGATAGACCCCTTGCCTTTAATGATTAAGCTCCACAGGTTTCTACCCCTATGGTTTTTTGGGTTCCCCAAATAAAATAATAAAATATGGGCCCTACTCAGAAGAACCCCAAAATGTATAAGAGTTTCTTTCTTTCTAAAGAATACAGTTAAATAGGCTAATTGGGTCCCTCCCTATCTAGCATTCCTTCAACATTTTCCAGACACCCACAACATCTTCGAACCATTTATACTCTTATGAAACTTGGAAAAAAAAGAGCCCACTTTCATTAGTGTTCTCTTTTAGGATTTCCCTAGTGATGGAATTTGTATTCTTCTTTTGGAGGTTTGGTTGAGTCAGTGAAATATTCAGAAGTTTTTAGTGGCTCCTTGTCTTTTTTTAATCTCTTGTACTGGTGTAGGAGCACCTTGGCATAATTAGGCATCTATGAAGTAATGTTTTGAAATTTGATTCAATGTTATTGCTCCTACTTTTTAAATCATGTTATTAGAGTCATGTTTCATATATCTAAGGTCATGTTGAGGTCATTTGGTGTTTATTAAGTCCAAAAGTGCAAAAATGAAAACAATGTAAAAAGTTGTCAACTTAATAAAAAAGGCAATATTAAGAGATGAAGAGTCATTAGGGTCGGTTAGAGGTAGTTAGAAGGCAAAAATTTAGTTTTTTTCCATTTAAAAAGGATCTTGTATATTTTATAACTTTGAGGGTGGTTGAATAAAGAATAAGTTCAAGGAAAATATCTAATTTTTATTCATTTTTCTTCAGAAATCTTGCATTTCCAGGCATTGTATGGAAATGTATGGCCTTCAAGGCATGGTAGAATGGTTTGATATGGTAATAATATCAATCATCTTCCTATTACATCAAAGTTCATGCATTTTAGTTAAGATTTGTGTGAGTTATTGTGGATTTACTTCAGAATGCTAAAACCCTCAGTTAGGGTAAGCAGAGAGAAATAATTATGTTTCTCCTTTATTAATTGGTTGAATCTTTTGGTTTCTTGTGAGATTATCCTACTATGAATGTTCTTTCATGTTTCAGTGGATTTAGGGAAAGATCATAAAGATAATATGTGAGGGAATGAAGTTTCTTGACTGAAAAACTATGTACAGTCTGTGAATAGAGTAATTATGAAGGTTAAGCCCTTACGGTTTTGTGAAAATACTTTGTAAACAGAATTTGATGCTTTGAAGAGAATATACCACTCAAACTAAATATGTCCCAAGAACTAGATGGGAGATGGTTTACATTTGTTTGAAGTGAAATGGAATGGAAATTGTGTGGTCTATATTAGCCTAAACACTGTTTTGGGTCAAATTACTTTATGTTGAGTTGAAATTGTGAAGTTTAGGACAGTCATAAAGATAGTTAATGGTAGAATGAAAGAGTAGACTGGGTAATTTTTTGTTTTGATCAAGATGAATTTGACTAAGGTGTTTGAAGGTCTAGTAATGGTATGGAACTCTAAAGCAAAAGTTGAGTGTTTGTGTTGAGTTTTTTGAAGGGAAATATAGTTGAAGAAGTGTGTCAAAAGAAGGAAAGTTCAAGATTGTTTGTGACTTGTAAAATGAGATTGTGTGAGTTTGTTTCCTTCCTCTGACTCTACATCATGTAATTCTATACGTTCTCTTATGAATAGGCACTATGCATTTTTAATTGCACTCATGGACCATGTATTGTTTTCAGTCCCTTTGATCATTTGTGGACCTCAATATGTAAATTTATTTCGTTGAAGTTTATAAATTTGAACCCTAGTGAACTTTATGTGTTGTTATGTGATGGGAATTCATTTCAATCTTATAGTAGAAAAAATATGCTAAGACAAATACAAAAAATGCAGTTCATAGGACAAAAATGGCCACCCAACTGATTGAACATCTCAAAGCTTGGTTGTTCAAACTAACTAGACACCAGTACTAGGTAGTACTTGGGTTTGTCAATGGGACATTGGCTCGAATTGACCAAAATATAGCATGCAACACATCGATGGGAATAAGAAAAGTCTAAATCATTGTACTTGCAACAAGATTTCTAAATGTGGGGGAGAATCACTTACAGTCATTGTCCCTTGGTCAATTTTCCCTTTCTGAGTGCCCTCACCTCTCACTCTGGCTTTCCTCCTACCAAATGGTTCCTATTCTTCCTCCTCAAATCAATGGCCTTCCAACACTCATCCAGTGAAGTCTTGCAACTCTCCACTCAAGGGTTGGATGCAGTGGTTCTTGGTGCAATTCTCCAGTTAGGGTCTCAGTGCAATATGCTATGTCGTGCTCCTATGCACGCAGGGCAAAAATTCATATGTCGTGCTCCTGCGCGCACGGGGCCAAAATTCAAAATATATAGTTTATATATATGCTATGTCAACATATAGTTTATATACAAAATATATATGCTATCTCAACATACAGTTTATTTTATTTTCTACAAAATATAATTTTTGTATGGTGGCTTATTGAGCTTATATAGTTGGTTTTCTCTTTATTTATAATTTTTGATGATTTATTTCCTATGAGATGATTGAATATTATCTACAATCCTAATGATTGTTAAAAATGCTTATGATATGTGATGTTTAATCATGATGGATGTCTAGGAGTCAGTGATCGAAATACTAGTTGACTAAAGATTGAGCTATCTAATATTTTTTCATTTAAACATCATGGAAGAAATGCTTGCAATCAATGTATTATTAATGTAGCCTACAAGGTTTATTTTCCTAGTTTTTTTTGGTCCTATTCTTGTTATGACTTATTTTTTTGACATTGGTCTATTACAGTAATGGGGAGCATATCTAGTGAATCGATTCTCTTAGTCTCTTTGATTCTTATCCTTGTGCATAATGAGTTTTCTTCTATCATATGATTCATTGATTGTTTGTTTAAAACACTCATTACAACTAACATGGATATGAATTATGATGTGGGTGTGAGAAGGGATTGTTGAATATGAAGGAATGGTTTAGGAACGTACTCCTTAATCCAAATGAGTCATTTTCTTGTCATGGAATGTGTTAAGAGACTTTAAAATTAATATATTCAATCTAGTTAATATTGACATGTCTAAAGCATGCAAAAGGCCATTCAAAGATATGCTATGACATAAAGAATATTGTTAAGGTGATAACAAGTCTTGATCCATTAGGGTAGGAAAACATAGATGCATTGGTACAAAAGGTTCCATTCAACTTGGAGGAAATGGATAATTACCTAAGGGGCTAATGTGAGATTGGACCAAGTTTATTTTATGATGCAAATAGCTTGCGAAAAGGGATGATGAAATGGTATAGTATGGGAAATTCATGTAGAGATAAATATAACACCAAGGGAAGAACACTAGAACTCATTTTAGCACTATGAATTAATCCAAGACTCAAAATTCAACTAAGAGGCATCCCTTACCTCTTAAATTAATTCCATAGGTGGTTTTATCCTCCAATATAGTGCCATTGGTTAGCTTATCATGTGAACTTCCATAATAAGTAGTATTACCATACACTTGAATAACATGCATGACCTCATGTTTGAGTCTCGAAACCCTCCCATATCATCAATGCATGCGTCTAAGCTAACCATGTCAAGTTTTACTTCATACAAGCACAAATTAAAAAAAAATCAACATTGGCCCCATTCACATGTCACTATGTGGGGTCAACATGAGGAAATGCTAATTTTTTGGAAATGAAATAACCAAATATATGATCAAATAACATCTAATCATAAATAGTCATAGAGTAATTAGGATTTGATCATATGGAAATTTCTATGAGAGCTACAATAGTTGTAACATCATGAATGAATTATGTAATGACATAAAAAATAAAAACATCATGAATTAATTATGTAACCATATAAATCAAATATAATTCTATCAAGAAATCAATATCAAATAGATAATATAATTGCATAACTCATACATTTCAATTTCATTGATCTTCTTCTTCATCCAACTCTTTGTTTGCATCATCCAATCTGGATTCAAAATTGTAAGCATTGGTCATATCATCATCATCGTCATTGATATTAGTTTTGATAATGTCATCATCCATACGGATATCATCTTCATGAAAATTAACTCCTACATCATCATGATCTAGTTCCTCTTCTTTGACATCTTTGCTAGGCACATCATCAACTAACTGTTGATCCTGATCATCATCTACATCATCTTCTAGTTCTTTAGTATCTTCTTCTTCCACCATATTATACTTTACCGAACTTCCTCTTGGATCATGTCTAACAACAAATGACTAACCCGGTTTACTTGGAACCTCTAAGTAAAATACCTGCTCATATTGGCTTGGAAGAACATAGGGCTCATTTCTAGCTCGCTCGATCGACCTTGTATTAACCATGGTAAATCCATTATCATGTTCAATAATAGTTCTCTCGAGATCATTTTCATTCAATCATAGCCTGTACCATTGGACAATGAACATAACTAATTTGAAGGACTTAAAGTCACACTCAAGTATATCATCCAAAATCCCATAGTATCAATTTTTCTGAGACTTCTGGATGTATGTCACTTCTAGATGAAATATTAGTCACTTGAAAGACTGAAGTTATCCCAGAATCACAAGTTTTCTTCATGTCATCCAATTTTTTGATTCAAAATTTAAGACCATTGCACCACATATCCTTGTGGTGTTTCACCTACAATATGTCAAACATGTAAAAATTATTGCATCGTCAGTTGATAAACACATTTATTCTTGGCCGAATGTATGCAAAGAAAAAAACACTTAACATATATATACATCATTATAATTGAAAATAATTAAATAATATGGGTGATTAATATATTTATACATACCTATTTATCTCTTAAACCATATGCTAAATCAATTTCCCTTGGTGTAACATTGGAATCTCCATTACGATGAGCTTCTTTAACCAATGAAGCCACACCTTCCCATGTTAATGCGCAGCCATATTGTTGACATCATTCAATCCATACCATCATCCAATCAAGATTGTTTGTGACATACAAATTTAGTGCATCCCACTCTTGACCAACTGTATAAAACAAAATTGAAATTCAAAAACAACATATAATTAGTTAATTACCATGGTATACGACCTTAATTTATAATTGATGTACCAAAAAACCTAACATCCCACTACCAATGATCTTATTATCTTTCGTAAGAAACCTCTAAACTATATGTTTCCAAGAACCATTGTTCACATATTTCAAATTGAAGAGATATAACATATCAACCAAGCAGTATCTATGTCACCTCGATCATGTTTTATGTTTATATTGGCAGGATACATTATATCGACACAACTAGCAAGCTTCATCGATAAAAACATTGCAAGAATGGCCTACATGTGTTGGAACTAGAATTTTCATTCAAAATTATGATGGTCCTTTCATATGAAATCAATTTTTTTCCTTAAAATCATGTTTTTACCATCCACAAGGTCAAAATTGCCTTTTACCACCTTACCGTAGCCTTCAATAAAGCAACTCACGATAGCGTGGTGGGTAAAGGAAGTAATACACTATATTTTGCTATATTGCGGAAGGTTGATGTCTTACCCGTGGTAGAGTGGGGTCATGGTTAACACTAATAGAGGGAACCACTATACCGTGAGGGGTTGATGTCTTGCCCGCGATAGAGTGGTTAGCTAAGAACAAAGGTAATAATGCACCACCATACTATAGAGGGTTGGAATGGAGCCTACGACAGAGTGGTGAAATAAGAATAGAGATAAGGAGGAACCTCTATACAGTGAAAGGTTGATGTCTTTCCCACAGTAGAGAGGGGTCATGGTGAATACTAATAGATGGAACCGCTTTACCACGAGGGGTTGGAATGAAGCCTGTGGTAGAGTGGTAAGATAAGAACAAAGGTAATAATACACAGCCATACCGCGGAGGGTTGGAATGGAGCTCACAATAGAGCGGTGAAATAAGAATATAGATAAGGAGGAACCGCTATATCGTGGGGGGATGCAAAATGTCATGCGGTAGTGGGGTAATTTTCTGCTGGAGCATTAAATGAAGACCAACCACATTAATCAGCATTGAAGTATGAAATTAAGCTTTGTATGAAAGATTTGAATGATGAAGAACTTAAGATATGAAATTAATGTGCTATGATATCAAAATTTAACAAGGAAAATTAAAAATTTGTGCACTCGTGCTAGAAAAAGCTGAATACATGCGAGCTCAAAGTATGACAATGGAAGAATTCTACAGAGCGAGAAATTTTTTGGGTAAGTCTACTTATCATTCACTAAAATTAAACAATGGCGCCAAAGAAATTAGAGGCATGAACTTAAAAGGAAGAAAAATCTAGTAGAATTTCATTGCAGTCACCTTTACTTGCCCTGTTACCTGGTTTAGTAGATAAGGGTTATAAGAAAGTCTTTAAGGATTTAGCTCAAGGGTGTACGAACCCAATAATTCCATAGTCCGGGTGGAATTTATATTGGTATTTTTATAGGAACAGAGATGAAAGGGTTCCAGTGTCAAACCCATAGACTTTTGACATAGGAAAATTAGTTGTTCCTAATGTTTTTGTTGATGTCGAGCTAATCAGAGCCTTGGCCAATAGATATCATACCCAAAAAAAATGGTCAGACTTCTAGATGGTAAATGTCTGGTAGTTTTTTCAAGGGAAGCTATAATTAGGTGTTTTGACCTAAATAGGTAGGTTGTCATTGAAATTGACTTGGGGAAGTTGGAGCAAGAATATAGAAGGTTGAAAAGGACATATAGAACTAATGAACTCTCCTTACACATGAAAAGGGGTGACAAAAATAGAGTCTTGCCCATTCACTCTTCAAAAATTGAACCCTTTCTAGTGTTTGAATTTTAGACCTATTTCAAAACTACCTACTATGCGTTATGTCAAATTCTTGGAGTTGATGTAGAGAAGAATATGTTGATAGGGTTGATGAGAATGGCCATGATTATCCAGCATCCTGAATCAATTGTGGAGTTTTATTTTTCTTCATTCATTGAGGAACAAATTCATGGAGTTCTGTTGCAAGTTAGGGAAGCCAAGTCCCCCATAAATTTTAGAAAGTAATCCTTATTATGTCATTTCATTCTATCTCAAAATTAAAAAAAATAGACAAAGAGGATGAAATTGAGAACACATGAGAATGGAGTTATGCTCCCAGTACAAAATTGGTGTTATATTTGGGACAATAAATGCAATGAAAGTGATTATGTTGTATTTAGGGATGATTTTGTCATCAGACTGATTTCTCAACTTGGTTTTCCTACAGCAAGATTACCACAATCCCCAATGGATGTCATGAGACCCCTGCAATACAAATCAGATCAAGGTTTTACACATAATTATGCCAATTGGTTTTTGATGCCACAACACACCATCATCAGGGTATATGGTTGTGATCAAGCCCCTCATATTTTACCAAAATTTGCACCTAGTAGAGTATTATTTTTAGAATTTATGTGGGAAATGCTCTAGATGGAGCATGATTTGATGAAAAAATAGAAAAAGGCACATTTCTACCTGATTTGACGGTATTTCAAGAATTGTCAATTGGATTAGATATGTTGGAGGAATTGCAGAGATTTATAAAAGCTATTTTTTCTCTCAGATCAGGGAAAGAGAGAATATGTGTTCCAAAAGGCCACATCAACAATATTAGAAGAACCCTACTCACAAAGAGGGTAATAACACATGAATTTGATCTTGAAGAGGATGTAATAAGAAACTTGGTCTATTTTATAGATGTGTTTGAAAGAAGGAAAAAATGGTTACTGATGATGAGATGGGAGGATCAAAAGAGAGGAAAAGATAAGAAGTTAAGGGAGTTTTTTCATGAGGAGCAAGATTTGTTGAAAATAATGCAATCGGTCCTTGGTAAGTTTGATGAATTGTCTAAAAATGCTCAAGAAGTGAAATCAACCCCACTTCCTACACCCCAACCACCAACATCCACAACCTCTACATCACATACACCACCTTAATCACCAATTCATCCATCTCCTCCATCTCAAACAGATGAGCCTCCTGCCAAGAAATGGAAGATTTGATCACCAGTGGAGTATGAGTCAAGTGATGAAGAACAAGAGGCAGTCTTAACTTTGGCTAAGATGAAAGAGGTTGCAAAGAAACAAAAAATCCTTGAGCCTCTTGATCCCAAGATGAGAATATCAAAAGAGGCTATTGATGAAATGTAGGATGATGAAAGAATTATTGCTTCCTCGAGATTCATGGAGGGTGATGAATTTATCCATACTAGGGAGTTCAAAGATTTTTGGATAAAAATGAAGATGAAACAATTTGATGGAAAACTAAATATTAACCTCATTGGAGCTGATGATTCAAAACATGCAGAAGTGCAGGCACAAACAATGGCAGAGTTAAATATTGACAATGTCAATATTACTCCTAAAGAAGCAAGGGAGTTAATGTTGAAAAGTAACATGCTCATTATACTAGGAATGGAGCTCTCTAAATCGTTTCTATTGGATCAAATCACATCTCAAGATGATACCAAATTGGTTGCAAAATTTGATTTGAAAGAGGGAGTATTAGGGACAGGATATAATCCAACCACTCAGACCCTTGCCCTATGGAAAAAATAGAAAAGCACAAGGAAGCCTAGGCTTCTAGATCTGGTGCAGGAAATGAGAGGGTCTACTCTAGTTAGAACTATGAAGGACACTACTCCCATAGAAGTAGAAAACATGACAATGCATTCAACAATGTTTACAAGATATGTAGTGGAAAACATGGAAAAGAAGTTGACAAATTATGAGAAAAGACTCAAACTATCAAATGAGGATATAAATAAGTTGTTCATTGAAAATTTCAGATTGAAACAACAATTGTAACAAGCCAAAAATGTAAAGGGAAATGAAATGGTTGTATATCATCCACCTGCTTTAGTTAAAGATCCATAGATTCAACAATTGAAAGAAGAGGTTGAGAAATGAAAGAATCATACTATGGATGATATCAAATGACACATCTTGAGTACCTTGGAGGAAATATTGAAACACAGAGTTGAATTTTTAAAAGAGAAAATAATGGAGTTCACGAGGGCTTCAATCATTTGGTAAAAGCTCTGGAATAGATAAATACTAATACCCCTATCTTAGAGGAATTGTAGAAAAGATGGCAGCCCACTTATCATATCTTAACCACTCTGTGTAAAGCCACACAAAGAGATCCCGATGCACCCCAAAGGTTAAAAACTACTCAAGAAATGGTAAAATGAATCATTGATGAGCATAAGTATTTGATTGATATGAAGAAGAAGGTAGAAAAAAGAAGGAATTCATTTGATTCAATAAAACACAGTTTTAGCCCTCTGATCGTTAAAGGTGATGGTCAACTCAAGGATGCGGGTGAATGGAGAAATGAATTTGATCAAATGGTTGCACAATGTTTGACACATATATTGGGTGATGGTAATATTAATCCAGAAAAATTTCATGCTTTGCTTGATGGAATTATTGCATTAGATAATGGTTATACAAAGTTCATTGTAGATGCTAGAAACTTGCTCCATAACAGATGTAAAAGCCACCTATCAAACTTCACTCCTACACAGGAATACAAGTGGCCGAATGATTTAACCATAAGAAAGTGGTAGGAGCAATACCCCAGTTCAGATGAAGATTAATCACTATCAATGATGAATATCATAAAGTAAAAGCTTTGCACAGGTCTTTGGTGACTCGGGCTTTTACTCAAAGATTAATAGAATTGCCATGTGTTAGTTGTTAATTGTTTCAGTTATATTGTACATGTTAGTTAAGTTTTTTTTTAATCAAAAGTCATTTATTTTGGTTTGAAGATTGTTGCCTCTCCTATAAATAAGAGAGACCAGGACCAAGAAAAAATTATTAAGATAGGAGTAAATAGAAGAAGTAGGAGAATAGGGATTGATACAATGTTTACATCATAAAGGACCAAGATGCACGTGTAAATTTTTTGATGAAGTTAATGAAAAATCTCTGATTCGGTGGCTCTATGTTGGTATCAATTTTTTGTTAAGCTAATTGAAGATATTTCCAGATTGTCTCCATAATTAATATTACTCTGTTGTTTAAATTGATATATCAAGCATATTTTCAATTTATAAGTGCACATTTGCTATATTTGTGTGGCATATTTAATTGGGTCTTTCAAGTAAAGATTAAAATCCTCTTGATTATTCACAACAACTTGGAATTATTATTTTGGATTATTAAAGAAGAATCTGATAATTACACCCTTGCCTATTTATACAAGTTATAAACATAAAAGTGCCAAACAGTTAGAATTATTGCCAATTATAAGTCACTTAACTCTGATTTCTATTTGACTCCATATACCCAATAAAGCACTGGTCCCTCACATTCCATCATTTTAGTTTCATTCATTTTATCTGTTACATCTGTTAACGGAACATATTAGATTTTACATCTGTTAACTGAACATATTAAGATTAGCCTTGATATTGCTTATACAATCTATACCAAAATAAGAATTCATTTATCCACTCCCACTTGCCATTACAAATAAATTTTTTTAGGGAATAAACACAAATCAAGTTTGCTTCATTCATATAGGTGTACCCACCTAGGTCTAGTAGCACATAAAGAGAAGGTCTAAACCATTCGGCCTTGTATGTTACCCTGAAACGTATCAAGAGTTTGGAAACCTCTTGGGGTATTTAACCTACATTTTTGAGAGATAACAGGATGGATGAATGAAATAGGATACTTCAGGAAGCATTGGATATAGTCAAAGAAGAAGGGCTATTTTTGGATGGAGCATGCAAACATATGGAATTGATGTCAAAAATCGAATATGAAGCCCGAAATGCAGTGCATGATGCAAATACCCATACCTTGGAGGGGTATTAAAAACATCTCTCAGTGGCTAAGTCAATGTTAGGAGAAAATGAAGTATTTTATAAGTTTAATTAAGATCAATAGTTTAATTATTTTCCAAAAGACAATTCAAAGAGACACCTTTGTTGGCTCTTCTGCTTATATATATGAAATTCAAATTGTAATATTTGATCATTAGCGATTGTTAAGATTTTAATACTTTTCAGCAGTGAAAGACTTATTTTCTAGAGTAATACAATACCAGTACTTTTCTATTTGTGTGTGGAAGATTATTTCATTTGGAATAGTTCTCTGTTGTTTCTATTCAAGCAATTGAAGGCAATGTAAAATTTATTCTAATTAATCTCCATGACCATCTTATAATTACCTCTCACTTTCCTCAATCTACCTTTCCCCATCAGGTACTCCCCTTTAAATTTGTTAATGGAGTTGGGATCCCAAATGCGATCTACATGGATATTTGCTATGAACTTAGGAAGATATTTAGTAATGTACACCATGGTATGGTATACCATATATCCCTCCACCATAGAATCCTTGGAATGTGCTCTTTGTCTAACCAAAGCCTTCAAAAATTTCAAGTGCCTCTCAACCATCCACATTGACCTTGTGTGTACAGGTCCACACAATTCAATCTCCTCAACTTGGTGTATGAGGTAGTGTTCTTGTGCATTGAAAAATGTCGAAGGTAGACACTTTTGAATTTCACACATTAGACGAGGAATTTTTCTCCTCCGCTAGTTTATATCTTCTTTATGGATTTATTTAGATGATAGCCATCTACAAGTGATTCAAAGCACAAATATATTACATAACAAGTAAAACAAATGGAAAATATAAGATCTATACAATGAATTGAAAAAATATCGCTACTTACCTCATGTATTTTCCAAGATCATATATAACTTGCTTGACATTGATGTCAAAGTTGTCTAGGAGAGATAGAGGTAGAACATACTACAACAATTATAAAATGATCTTTTCATTATTTTTCAAAACTAGTAAACATAATACACTAAAAAGTACATGCAGTATACAAATATATATAAAATATACCAAAATAATTACCTTAATGAAGGTATGCCAATCATGCATTTTCATCCCTCGCCCAAATTCACCTTTCTTTGTTATGATATTGCTTATGTTTGCAGCAAATCCTGTGGGAAATCAAATTTTTCGTATGATTTCTTTTATAGCATTGCTTTGCTGCTCTATAAATAACTAAGGAAGGGTGCTTATATTAATTTGGTCTCCATCACTATTTAATTAAATGAAATTTTCCATTGCATGATTGGCTTCTTGAATGTCACTACAAATTTTGATAATTTTTTATTTGTCATGCCCTCCATCCAATATTTTCCATAACATTTCTGTTATATTCTTTATGATATGCATTGTATCAAACAAATGCATAATTCATAGCTGCTCATAGTAGGTCTTGCTACTAAATTGTCTGGGATAACTTTTCAATCCCTGTGTAAGCTGACCATTAATGATTTGACGACCTTCATGAAGCATATAGGTTAAACAAATTAACAATGAAAATCATTGAAAATTGCAACATGAGTAAAAAAAACACTATAAAAATATAAATTCCAAACATATCATATATGATAGATAAACAATTTCATCTGATGTATAACCTTGACGATTAATTCTATTATATTCCAAATTCCATAGGCAAGGTGTCATTCTTCGTGGTTTTGATGTAGTCTCTTCTTTCCCACTGAAAATATGTTTTTTAGTAGTTTGATACTTATGATTTCTATGGAGGAAGTGCCTATACTCATCAAACACCTGCTTTCGTAAACTTGTTGAATGATGAGATTTCATCTTTGGACCACAAACTAGACATGCAAATTTTCCATTTGTTTGAAGACCTGCAAGATCATATATAATTGGATTAAATATGTCAATTTTTATGATTATATATAATGAATAGATTATTTAAAAAACATGCATGATATCTACTTCATAAAATTAAATATTGTTAAAGTTTAGTCGAATTTTATAACATACCACAAAAATGTGTTAGCCTTGGGGCATCATGAATTTTCCATACAAGCATTGCATGGAATTGAAATTGTCTTTGTCCTATTGGTCTAGAGATGTCATACATAGTGATACCATTCCATAAATTTAGTAACTCGTCGATAAGAGGCTCGATATATACATTCATATCTTTAACTTGGTACTTACCTAGTTGAATGAACATAAGCATTACATAATTATTATAACCATTTTACTACAATATATAAATGAATGTACATGACTATTAAATGAACAAATATAAATCATTATGCAACAAATAAGACAAATGAGATGCTACTACGTTAAAGAAAATTGATGTAAACAAATACTTGGAACAATCATTGCCAACATTATGTGCTCCCTCTTTATTGACATCCATGGAGGAATATTATAGTTGATAACAAAAAAAATCCACATCGAGTAAATAGATCTCAGCTCTCCAAATGGATTGACACCATTCACTACCAATGAAAGTCTGAGATTACGAGGTTCTTCTTTAAAGTGTGGCCATTTTTCCTCCATGACCCTAAATGTAAAACCATCCGCAATAATTCAAAGAATGTCATCTCCACTTCTATTCTATGCATGGTAATCCATAAATTGAGCTAAGATGCACATAAATAATCGTTGCATACATGGAATAATGGGAATATAATGAAGAACCTTGCGAGGCACCTTTTTTGTTAGTTGATCTATTCGATATCTATTGATATGACATTCTTGGAATTCTATTGCAAATTCTTATTTTTTATGATATATAATATGATCATTGGGACATGCATCTATTGCTTGATACTCCATTCCAATATCTTTCATAATGGCAGATAAATCTCGGTATGAGCGAGGTAAAATATTTGATGGTGGTAATAAAAATTCACCTATCAATCTACAAAAAAATAATAATTTGTTAATATAAAGAATATTAATGGTACATATTTCATCCTTTATTTACTAGTGATGAACTAACAACAAAAAGAGATGAAAAAAGATGACATATATGACATACCTTAACATCCGTGAGATTTCTATGTTGGTTAAACCATTCATAACCTTCAAGTTCACCAGCAACAATACAACAAAGAGAAGAGTTGTTTGGGAGCCTTCATAAAGGGGCTCGTATGCCTTCTCAAGTACAGGTAAATCATGAACATCATCAAAGTCATCTCGATCATCATGATCAACTGTACCACTAAATGTGTCATAGATCAATGTATTTGTACCATCATCTTCAACTATGTTTTTTGGTGCATGATTATCTTCTTCCATAGGATCATTAACTTCATCTTCGATATTCACAACTCCATGTTCCTCCACCTGTAAAACCACATTCTCTAGGTCATGATAGTCCATATCATGTGCCCTAGGTCACCCCACCTTTATAATAATGATTGACACAAATAAACCATGATCATGGTCAAGTGATTTTTTTAATATAAAAAATATTAAAACGATATAAACATTTACAAATTCAGTCAATATAAATACATATAATGAACAACTTACCAATGGATGATAATCATGCCCCCCTTCATAATGACCATGTTGCCTACAATGTTTCTCAGCTGTTGTGATTAAAAGTCTTCTCATCTTTAAGCCCTTGCAATTATTGCAAGGACAATAACATTTCTCATCACCCTTTCTTTTCAATCTAGCCCACAATCTAACAAGTGTCTCTTCATTTTGTTTTGCACTAATATTATCTGACATGATTTTTATTTACCAAGCTTGAATATTTAGATCTTCAAAAAATATCAAACTCACACTCCAATAATTTTTAATCATAAATAGGTAACAAAATCTAATAATTCTGATATTTTGCACCAAAAAAATTTGGCCTAGATAACCTCCACAAATTGTCACAAGTATAGAAAATTTGCAAGTATAGATAAATTGTCGAATTTATTTATTAAAAAAAATTCGTCAGAACCCCGACGAATGCTAACCATATACCCATCATCCCACAAATTAAGGAGGCTAACCATATGTCATCCCACAAATTTATGGAAGGGGATGGTTGACTTTAAGTGTATGTCAAAATAGCGATGAAAATCACGGAGTGTCGCAATTTCGACGAACATTGGGAATAATTTTTTTTTTTTTTTGAAAATTTCACATTAAATACATAGGTACCCGACAATACATCTAATTATACATCTTTCATTAGAAAGTTTCATTGTATTTTGCAGTCAAATGAGTTAGTGAGCATTTAATTCTTAGGTTTGCCTCATTTTCTACTCTTTCCTTAAACACCTTGAATCTATCAAGAGCCTAAGCCTTTTCTCTAAGAAATGTAACCCATGTCATCCTCAAGTAATCATCAATTAAGAGCATAAATTACCTGTCACCATTCAGGCTTGCTATTCTTGTAGGACTATAAAGGTCCATATGGGTTAATTCTAACATTCCGGTAGAAGATTTTTCTTTTCCTTTGAAACTGTTTCTAGTTTGTTTTCCAAACTAGCAACTTTTGCAAATTGAATTTGAAGGCTTTGTGATTCTAGGTAGATCTCTGAAAAATTCCCTAGAACTGATCCTGACTAGATTATCAAAATTCACATGTCCCATCCTTCGGTGCCAGAGCCAACTCTTATTAATCTGAGAAACCAAACACTGACTATCACCACCCTTAAGTTGATAGATGTTTCCATGAGTTCTTCTTCCAACTACTACCACAGTTTCAGATCCTTTTCTGATCTCATAAGTGTTATCCTGAAACACAAGCTTAAAACCTTTGCTGCTATTTTTTCCAACACTTAAGAGATTATGCCTTAAACCCTTTACATAATAGACATTGCCAGCATTGTGTTTTCCATCAAAACTAATTGTTCCTTTACCAACAATATTAGTACCATAGTCATCCCCAAACATAACTATTCCTCCATCATACTTCTCAAGCTTAGTGAAATTACTCTTATCTCTAGTCATTTGATTTGAACATCCATTGTCAATTACCCAAAAGTCTTCAACTTGTCTAGCATAAAAAGTAGTCACCAGAGTACCTTCTATTTCATCCTTTCTACTCTCTGATTCCTTTGCACATCTTCTGGGTTTAGCATATACAACTTTATTTTCCAGAGCTAGAAATAAGCATTCATCCTTATCCTCCTCAAAGTCAGATTCATCATTAGAAATTCTTGCATCTTCTTTGACATAATACAGTTCGTTTTGAACTTCTTATCTTTTTTATCTTTGTAATTATTGTTATTGTCCTTGTTCTTCTTGTGTGTATTTCTATTAGGACATCTTGATGCATAATGACCAATATTTCCACAACTAAAACACTTAAAAGGCAACTTAACTTTCTTCAATCTCCTTGTGAAATTTTCTCGAACCAATTCTTTTGTATCATCTTCATCCAAGTCATCTCTAATCTTCATTTCTTTAAAAGCTATTTCAATCTTCTCCTTCTCTCTTGCAAATTTTCTCATCTCGAATGCAATCAAGACACCAAATAGATGCTCCTTAGTAAATGTCTTTGGATCATATGATTCTTCAAGAGCAGATACTTTTTCACTGTAATTTTCCGCTAGGGTCATCAATATCTTCTCAATTATATCTTCATCTAACATGGTACCACCTTGATTCTTGATTTAAGTTGCTATAAGTTCAAATCTCTAATAATAGCTTGTAATATCTTCTTTGTCTTCCATTCTCAAGTTCTCAAATTTTCATTTAGCAGTTAGTTTCCTTGACAACTTTAATCTGTCATTCCCTTCATAAATGTCTTTCAATTTTTCCCATACCTCATGAGTAGTAGCTAGAGAATTTTTTTTTGATCTTTCAGTTCTAGATAAAGCACTGAAGATAGCATACCTTGCCCTTTCATTCTCCTCATAAGATGCAATCTCATCAACAAAGGAAGGACCAATGGTGGGTTTAACATACTTTTTCTCCATAGCTTGCTAGGTCTTCAAACTAATTGAAACCAAATAACTTCTCATCTATTATTTCCATTCACTATACTCGGGTCCATCAAAAATAGGAATCTCCAACTTGTATTCCATTTGATCTACCTTAAGCGGTTAAGATTTTCATCAAGGAACCAGAGCTCTGATACCAATTGTTGAAATGCACAAGACAAATGAGAGGGGGGGTGAATCAATTGTATCAAATTACTTTACTTCTAAACTTAATCAATTCCACTTTATCTTCAATTTTTTATTAAGAGTGAACATGAAATGAAAATAATAGTAAACACCAGAGACACCAGATTTACGTGGAAAACCCAATGAGGGAAAAACCATGATAAGGATTAAATCACAATATAGTAGTAATGCAATACTAGATACAAAGGCTCACTACCAAAGGGATCACTACCTAGATACAAAGGCTAACTACCCAAATACAATGGCTCACTTCCTAGATACAAAGGCTCACTACCCATATTAAGGGAAAACTACCTTGAGAAGGACTCACTGTCTAGAAAGTGGCTCATTTCCCATAGAAAATTAAAAAGAGATAAATAAAGATCCACCACAAGGGTTCCACAAACTTCACAACTTGATCAGATGATTATAGATGCCATCAACTCACTGCTTTCAGGAATCTAACACAACAAAGTACTGTTGCCTCAATTCGCTCTTGCACACTCTACTTTTCACACTTGTTCACACACTTCTCTTGTTCAAATCAAATGATATATGGATAAAAAATTCATTACAACTTGATTTGGTTTTATACCATCTTCAACCCTAGAAACATTCTCCAAGGTCGGCTATACAATTTCATTTACAAATTCAAACTAGGTCAGATACTCAACATTCCCACGGTAGATAAGAATGAGAGAGTACCAGTCATGCTTCCTCAAATTGATGCAACAACTTAAAGTAACATGTAGACACTAGGTCGGCCGAACCTAATGAAAACACCAATGATCTTTGAAGTACATGCATCTCCAGCAAGATGATCACATGTGGATCATTCAAAATGCTTCACCAAGCATGTTTCCATCTCTGAGAGTGCCTTAGATACATCCACAACAAATACAAAAAAATTCATTCACAAAGAACTCTTCAACAGTCCAACCGAAGCAACCAACAAAACACATGAGCTCTGCAGTAGGTCTTCTAGAGCGTCAAAACACAAGAAATTTTGTCAGAACATAGAAACCATAACAAATAATGATCTCCCAGATCCATAAGATCTGAAACCAAATATCAAAAGACTGTGGAGCTAAAACATTTCTCCCAGTCCACAAACAAATAATTCTTCCAAACTAGTTCACACACCGGTGAACATATCTTTCTCCATCGATCCAAAAGCTAAAACTTAGGATATATTCTTCATTAAAGCTCATGAATACACTTACAGATCCACACATGCATAGGATCAACACATAATAAATGCAAAGCACAATACCAAAGCACACTTAGATCATACTTCAACACTTCATTATTTCTCAAAATTTTCTCAAAAGAAATTGGCAAAAACACAACTACAACTTCATAAATATAGATCCATGTACTCTAAGAACTTCTATAGTATCTCAACTATACGAATACCATCTGCAACAACTTGAGCTATGTTGACATCAATGACAACATTAATGAAAACACCATCAAACACATCCATACTTGCAACATGTATGTCATTATTGTCTTTCTTATTCCAGTACGTATGAAAGAAGTAACTAGAGCTATAGACAATTTGTGTCCCATTTCCAGTTTTAAGAACTTTCCTTAAATTTTGTATAATGGGAACCATGCTAATTTACATGCATTCACTAAGGATATGGGATTGTAATTTTTCAAATGTGTCATCTATTTTGTTTATCTTGTCTTGCGAGATCCAAATAATATCATGTGGTGAAGTCATGAGAAATGAAGTATGCAAACTATGAGTCATGGAGGGTTGATTATCAACACTATCAAAAAGAGAGTTAGAGAATCCAAGATCCATGGTGAGTGAGATATCATGGGTTGACATGAGCCTCAAACTACGTCTTACAATAGTATGGCTAATAGGACACCAAGTTGTAAAGCTCATACAAGTTTTACAAACCTAGTGTGCAAACCCAAAATGGAAGGAGGCAATGCAATGATCTAGAATGAAATGAAATTTTCAGATTCTAAAGAATGAAATAAATTGAAAATGAAATGTTGTGAATGCAATTTTGAATTTTGACAATGTACTAAATGAAGGAAATTAAGCTAGATTCACTAAATTTGATGAAACAACAAATCAAAAAACTAAAACAAGAAAGTAACAAAAGAAAAATAGAAGCCGAAAATTGAGATTTTAATTTCCAAAAAATGGAGATTAGGATCTATCAGGGACTCATTCACCAGTAAGGGTGAATAGGTCCTGGTTAAGTATTTTTGAAAGGTTTTAAGTGATTTTTCAGTGATTTTCAATGCTTTTCACGTGCTAGAAAGTTTAGGTCAAGCCTGATCAGGGACTCATTCGCTAATAAAGGTGAATGGTTCCTTGATTAGGGTTTTTTTAAACTATTTTTGAATTATTTTCAATTTTTTTGCAATGACTTTCAGCTCCAGGTCTTAGAAAACTTTTAGTTTCAAATTTTGTGGAAATACAATGTAAAAATGAAATAAAATGTTGAATACAAAGACCTAATTTGAAATACAATTTTATTTTGATTTTCAAATGCAATTTTATGAGATCCAAATGGTATGCAAGATGACTAAATTAGTTTTGTATTTTTCATATTTAGAGAAGTGCAAACAACACAAAAACCCTAAATGAGATGCAATTTTGAATGCAAAGAAACCCTAAATGAGATACAAATGAATGTAATATCTAACCTAGGATGCAAGAATAGAATTCCAAAATTAGAAAATTACAATGTTCAATAGGTCAAGTTCACCATTATGTTTCATAGAAAAATTAGGGTTTGCATCAAAATGAGTTTAGAAGATGATGAACCTCTAACTTGCACTATAAAACATGCAATTATGTGCAAGATATAACGTTAATAATAAAAAAAATTAATCCTAAATGTTATAACTATGAGGGGAGTTTTGAGAGCTTAAAATAATGTGTACCTTGCTCTAAGAAGCTTGTTTTTAGGTCACAAAGGACTCATTCGCCTTTAGTGGTGAATGGGTCCCTGTTAGGGTTTCTAAAATTGACTTCTGGGTTCTATTCCTTGATGCCTACACTCTCAAATCCTTGGTTATTAGCTTCTTAAAACCTATAAAAAATTATTTAGTCTTCTTTTCGTGTTCTTGCAATGTCAATTACAACTTTTGCAATTTGAAAAATTTGATAATTTTGCTTCAAACTTTCTCTCCACTTGATCTTCAACCTAGAAATCTAAAAATACACATTTAAGAGGAGAAAAACTTGTTGATTGTTAGTTAATAGGGGTTTTCCTAATTCAAACTGCTTGTAGGTAATTAAACCAAATGATGAAATAATGAAATTAAAGCATGAACATGAAGTAATGAAATGTTGATACCTTGGAAGTTGTCTTGGAATGTAAATCTGCAAACTAACATGAGGTGGCCATAAATAATGTAGATCTTGATCTCAAATTAGATGTGTAACAATGCTTGCAAGTAGATCCTTAATGCTACATCAACAATCTTAGCTCAACAACATGCTTGAATGCACTATGCCTTTGACATGATGAAATTACCTTGAATTTCCGCAATAAACTCTTGATAATCTACCTTTGAATACCCTTGAAAATTCTCTTAATTTTCTCTATTATGCTCTTGTAAAGTATTAGGATGCTCTCTTTAAATTCTTAGATTCCTTAGGAGGAAACTATGTGGATTAGCCCCATATTTATACTAAATCTAGACATTAACCCCGAAATTCAAATAATTCAAGCCGACACCAGATCTAGGATTGAAAATCATTAGAATCCCACCAAAATTAAATTCAAAAAGGGGTGTCCTATGTGAGGAGGACCCATTTTCCACTAAAGGCGAATGGGTCCTAGCACAACTTTCTAGCACCATGCTTCGAGGGGATGAAATAACATCAAAAACCCATTTCAAAAATGCAAAGAAAGGGGTGTCCTATGTGGAGAGGACCCATTCACCACTAAAGGTGAATGGGTCCTAGCACCATTTTCTAGGACCTTGAATTTTCTAAATTAAATTTCATGTAATTTGATTATGGGGTGTCGGGATAGATCCTTCAAAGAGTGTCATTAATAAGGTTTAAATTTGAATTAAAGGGACTAATTAATCTCAATTAACCACAATTAATTAATGAAACTCTAGATAAGTGTGAAAGTGTAATACACCACTTTACAACACCCTAAATAAGGTACAAATTAAGTACATTTTATAAAAAGGGGCCCTAGATTAATGTGAATGCATATAACACATTACAATATTAAATCAAGGCATTATTAAGTTAATTTTATATCATTTGTTCCCAGATTAAGTGTGAAAATGGGTTACTTTTTTTGACACTACAACAATACATGAAATCATCAAATGGTAATTAGAAAACCATTAGCTAAAAACACCCAAAAAGTAGAACCAAAAAATGTTAACAATAAAAGATGCTTTATGATGTTTCATAACATGCATCATAAGTCAATCAAAAGTGTAACTCCCCTTTACAACTCTTTTATGTGTCCAACAACCTTTTATATTTCTTATGCTGACTTCTAGAGGCCATAAATTTTTGATCTAGTGGGTTGATTGGCCCCAGTTTTTAAATTGAAGAGATTGAGGAGATCTAAACCGCATACACCACTATAGGTATTTTAAAACAACTAAGAATATTTATTTTGGCCAAAAACCAAATTTTTAGTCTAGAAATTGAACTTTTTCCATTTTATGTCCAAAACTCATACAATTTACATAATCTTAACATTAGGAACAAGTTTAAGACACATATCCCAACAAAATGATGTAAATATGAGGAATATTTTTCATCAAAATCATCTAGCATGCTTAGGAGGATACCAATCCATGGCTCATTTGGAATGAGAATGAATTCAAAACTAGGAACTCCATCAACCAATATTCCTTATGGTGGTCTCCTTTGATCACTTTATATAGTTTCATAGGTTCATACCTTAAGACTCTACAAATGTAAAATTTGCACCATTTTTATCTTTTCTCTAGAAATAATAATACTTTGGCTTTCTTGGCCAAACTCAAAAGGTTAATTTAAGATTAGTAATCAAGATTTAAAGTCCTATCAAACTATCTTGGACCCAATTTCCCCTTAAAAGGTTCACAAGATGGGAATCCACTACATTATACCATGGTGGAAGGACTTGAATTAGTTTCTGAATACTCATTTTAGGAGTTAGACACCTTTTAAATATTATTCATTGATTTATCCTCTTTCTTAAGTTGGCCAAGCTTAATGCAAGGTGGAATCTTCAATATTATGCCTCTCACTAGAGACATGAGTTTCATACTATTTGGGATACTTTAGTTGAACATGAATTATCTCATTTTCCTAGTGTATCCTCTACCAAGGTCTCCCTATGAGATCTTGATTGGATCACATGGGTGTGATAATATTGTATTATCATTTTTTTATATATATTTAAAAACCATAAAAAATCTCTTCTAATCTATCCTTGGTCCTAGGCTACTTAGCATTAGACTCATGTCTTCTTTAAGCCATTATACCCTTAGCCATTTTCATGACATACAATAATTCTTGGTGATTAGCACGGGATTCGCTAAACACACCTATTTATGACATTATTTTACAATAGAAATTTTATTCTTAATTTATAAAGATATAAATTATACGTTATTTTCTAGTTCATCCATTGATAATCACTTTTTATTTATGCTAAAGCTAGTATTTATTCAAATGTAAATGAAATATAGATCAATGTCTAAGAAAATATAGTGGCCTTGTAGGTTTCTTTCTTGTACAATTTAATTAAACACTTGGTAATCACCCCATGTATTATTTTTCATGTGTCTCTTTCCCCTTCTGTAAGGAATGCATCTCCACCATAGGGTGGTGCCTCTCTATGACAAGAGATTCAACAAGATCATAGTCATAATTATAGATGAGGCCATCACAAATTCCTAGGGCCACATACATAGAAACATAGGTGAACATATCTTCCAAATAGATGTTCCTTTGCTTCTTAATATGGACATACTAGCAAGCCAAATAGTGGGAAATTTCCCCATTTTAGAAGTTTCCATCTGGCATATGTGTACTTATTATTAATAAATTAAAGATGAAGATAATAATCACATCCTCAAATTCTAGGATTTGATTGTTTTGATTATATGGGAAAAATAGGTTTTGAATGGACCCGAGACCATTTACAACAGGTTTTGAATGGACCCAAAACCATTAACAAGTAGGTTTTAATAGGGACCCGAAACCCAAAAGAAAAGAATGCTACTATAAAGAAAAATCATAGACCATCAACAACCCAAAATCAGCAGCACCAAATAGAAAATACAAGACAACACCAGTTGCACAAAGGTTTTGAAGGGACCTTTAAGCCTATACAACAAGGTTTTGACCGAGACCTTAAACCCAAGAAAAGAAAGGGAACTAAAACCCTAACAAGAAATAAGAACCGCCTGAGTCAGCCAAGAAACCATCAACCTATAACAACTAGACTGCAACATAACACTTTACAACACCCAATGAATCCAAACTCCCCACCTCAATAAGGAAGTTAAAAAATGAAACAAAATACTAAAGAGCATCATTCTTCTCCCAACACCAACCAGTCAAAAACACCAATCCAACCTCGACCTCAATAGGAGAGGTCTCCCCTCTATAGGAGTGAACAAAATGAGAACCTTTGACTATGTCTACGACTAACTTAAGATGACTGACTTGACATGATTGACTAGACATGACTGACTTGACTCTGTTTTTGGGATTTTCTGACTGTTTTGATTTTTTTTTGTGTTTCTAAAGTTTTCTAATGTTTTTGGGATTTTTTAGGACATTTTAGATGGTGTGACGTTATGAAAAATGCATGTAAATGATGCCTACACACAAGAATCCAAGGACAACCATGATCTTGCTCCTAGTCTAGCTGAATACCAATTGACAGGTGATGATGACAAAAACGTTGTTTGACGTGGGAAGCACACATCCCGAAACAACGTGAAGATGACAATGATATGATAAGAGGATAATAGTTTGTAGCAGGACCAGGGTCAAAGTCAAGGAATTTTTTGGATGATGCGTCAAGTTGCCATATTGTTGGATTTGGAATGACTTGATGAGGACTGGATGGGATGATAAGGGATCTTTAGACCATAGACAAGGAAAAGCAAGATGGATGATAGGTATAAAAGTACAATGGATGGCTTGGAATAGAGAATTAATAAGGGCATTCCATTCATGGGGCACTATCCAACATCGGTGAGAGTCCATTTCTGTCCATCTCATCAGAATAGTGAGCGTGATTTCTGGGCTTAAATCAAAAATCCATTTTTATATACCGAGCGTAAGTTGCTTGGCTTTAGCATGTTACCGGTCTGAGTCGTCTTGGGGTGAGTACTTTTTCCCACCAAGACAAGCCCAAGTTTTAGAGTCAGTAACCATTTCTCTTACACCCAAGATCACATGACTGCGCAAGGGGAGATGATACTCCGATATATTGAATCGTAAGGGTGACAAATATGTGCAACACACCAGACAAAGAAGACAGTGATTCCTTTTATTCCAAATAACAATTATCTATCTACCAAACAGGAAGTTCTTTTTAATCCACACGACAGTTATCTATCTACCAAACAAAAAGCTTGCTAAATAAATAAAGACAAAGACATTAGCTCCTGCATGCAAATTGATTAGTAGATCGCTTTTTCTTTTTTCTTTTTTCTTTGTCTTTCGTCCTGCAGAATAAATTTATTTGGTTTTTTTTTTTGCAATGGTCTTCTTCGCTTCGTTCTACAAAAAACTAAGTTATCCCCCTAAGCACAACTACAAACAAAACATTAATGAAAACAAAACAAGACAAAAACGACAATGATTAGAGATGAAAGATGGAATGTGTGCACCTAGACTTTATTTAGCTCCAAGTTTTTTTGTCCACTTGATCCAATGTGTGCTTTAAAGTGTTTTTTTTCTTTTTTTGCACATTCACAAACCCAATAAAGCCAAAACCCTAATAGCTAGTCAAGACAAATCTGATTTTTGGAAATATTTTTGATAGTAAAAATAAAAATACAAAGAATAGACCCATACTAAAATTTCAAGAGATTTCCAAAAATGTAAATAAATTTGAAAGATTGTCTGTTTTGCACCTTAAATTAATTTTTTATGAAAAATAATAAAAAAATTATTAAAAATTCAAAACACATCCAAAAAATTTGATTTTTTCACTAAAGGTGCTTGAAAGAATTCCAAATCTGCAAAAAACAATTTGTGAATATGTCTGCAACCGTTTGTGATATTCAAGCGAATATTTGTGAAACCTAAATTTTACAAGATCTATTGTTTTAATAATAATTGTTTATCCAAATTTACAACCTAAAGAATAGAACCCTATTTAAACTCAAAGATCTTTCCAGAAATGTAAACATATCCAAAAAATTCAACAATTTTCTCTCAAAATTGATATTTTATGAAAAATAACAAAAAAATTATAAAAAATTCAAAACATCACCAAAAAATTGGATTTTTTTGTGTGAAAGCTCTTGATAATGTCGTCTACTTGCAAACAAATTTTTGTGAAAAAATATGCAACCGTTTGAAAGTTATGGTTGAATATGTCGGGTTCACCAAATGTAACTTAGATTTTCGAATTGGATGAATGCTACTACTGCACAAGATCACAAATATCAATCCTAATCTAAATAAAACAGAAAAGAAGAATTAAAGTATGCATAAGTAATCTAAACTAATAAAACCAAAATGATCTCATCGAATATGCGTTCACTCCTTCGAATTATCTCGATTGCTCTTCTCCATTTTGCCTTTTCAGTATTCTTGCCCTCAGATTTATGTGTTTGAATGCAAGCATAACTTCGTCGAGTGTTTAAGAAAAATATCGAAGATAAGTTTCTTCTCAAAAGTGTATGATTTTGGGAGTAATGATTTCGGGAGCAATGATTTCAGGAGTAATGATTTCAGGAGTAATGATTTCGGGAGGAGGAATAATGATAATGACAGGCCATTTTATAGATTTTGGGTTTTCGAACGATCGGCTCAGATTGAAAGAGAGATCGATGGATGAGATTGATGAATGCCATGCGATGTGAGTTTTGTGTCAGATAGAATGTGAGTTAGAACATGAGTCAGAAAATACTGCAGGATAAAGACTAATTTAGAACGTGAGTTAGAACACGAGTTCAAGATCTTAATCTTGAGTTAAGAGTCTTCAAAATAGAAGAAATAGACTTTGAATGTCAAACACAAAGTTAGAAGTTGAAGAATAATGCATTTGAATGCAAACATGAGTTAATTAATTAAATAAAGGTATTTAATTAATAAACTCATCATGCATATGAGTTGGAACTAGTTAACTCACTAGTTGTGACAAAGAGTTCTCTCACAGAGATAATCAGATGTTAAACCCAGAGATAACTGGAGAACTAAAAATAGATTTCAAGTCAGAAGGTGAGTGAATGATTAGATAACTGATTGACAGAAGAATGTGACATAAATAATTAACTATGAATTAAATGTTAATCTAATTCAACATTCAAAAATAAGAGACTTAATTAAATAAATAAAGATAATTTATTTAATTGACTTTTGAAAAGGATAATATAAATAATTAAATAATAAATATTTAATTATAGATAAAGGAGGCTAAATGAATAATTAAATGATAAATATTTAATTATAGTTGGAAAAGTATGATAAAGGGGTAATTAAATAATAAATTATTTAATTAAGAAGGAAGAATTAATTAGTTAGCGACAAAATTAAACAAATATGATTTATTTAATTAATCAAGTTGAATAAAGATTAATAATGAATTAATGAATTAATTAAAAAGGGGTATTTAATTAATAAAGGAAATATGTGTTAGAAAGGTTAATTAAATAATTAACATTATTTAATCAAGACAATGAACTATAGAAAATTATGTCGAATATGTACTCATAGGCCTAGACCAATTTTCAGTGTGTACACAACCCATTCAAATGATCACCCTTAAATAATAACAAGAAGACACATATCTAGATGAAAAATAGAATGAACCCTAACAAAATCATAATCTTTACGAGCCATAAGGGGATGAAATACACACTTAGGACCCTAAGAAAGGAGGAGAAGAAACTTCCAACCAAAATAAAATACCTCTTTAAAACAAAAAAAAACTATAAACATATCCCAACTAAAGCCAACAGATCAAGAAAAAGGCCAACAAATGTTTCCTTCAACTCCAAACCAAAGAGAGTAGTAGAGACATATTTGAGGAAAAAAGAATAGATGCCAATGGGGAAACCTTCTACAACCAAGGAGATCAAAACAACAACAAGGAGAGTCTCAATAGTAGAAAAATCATTAGGCACAACCCTCTTGAGACCCAATAAACCCATGAAGGGGATCTGCATAGATACAACACAAGAGTAGAAAAGAAAATACCTATCCAACAAACTGAAATACAAACCCCAAGGAACAAGAAAAACTAGGGAAAGGCCAAAACCTAAATAAACCCAATAGGGAACAAGCAGTAGCCAAACCCGAAATATAGCTCCCTAGCAGGCTACCGAAAGTAACCAACACCAAACCACAACTTCCTAGTTAGAAAAAATAGCTAATAGACTTGCACCAACACAACCCAAGACAAAGACAACAACCAACAACAATCCTCAAAAACCAAGCATAACGACACCAACAGTTGACACAACAAAAGTAAACCATCTGCCTTTGCAGAATCATTTCCTTCCTCTCTAGAATCATCTCCATAATTCAAATTTCCCTCTCCTCTCCTCTTCCCACTCCCACTCCGCTCCATTACAAAAACACAATGTTGACACTCTAGGATTTGATTGTTGATGGACAAGAATTTTTAATTGTTTAGGGTAACTTGAAGAATCCCTCTCTTACTAATATATCTATAGTAGCTTAGCAATTTTTCCACTTTTATTTTTTACCTTTATTTGGCTTCAACATTGAGTTATTGGGGTATGATTTCATTCCACCCACCTTTTATGTGAATTGTGTATTATATTTTAAATATTTAAATATAAAAGTACATAACTATTTATCTTTCAAATACTTTTGTATTATTTACAAAATTGATTGAACTACTATTAAATTTTTCAAAGATCTATATTAGATAGTGAAAATGATTCATTGAAAAATTATTTGATTCACTATCAGTATTGACATTTATTAAGTTGGATTGAAATTTGAGTAATTTTGAGTCATTTAGAACATCTTCATTTTTTAGTTTCTTTCATTACTTTTTTTTTATAAATATGTTTCTTATATTAATTTATATATATATATATATATTAATATTCCACACATCCAAAAACAAATAGTGAGTAGAAAAAGTCACACAAAAAATTCTATACAAAATATAACCTTTAATAAAAATCCCAAGAATGTAATTCATATTTAGCATATGAACCTTTTTATAAAATTTTATAACAATTCACATTCAACATAATATTTTTTATACTTTCAAAAATTGATTAGACTTCCTTGATATTTTTGTGAATTTTTAGAAGAATCATGATGGGTAAGTGAACAAAGATAGGGACCAAACATTGGGCATGCTAGTTTTTGGTCCTATAAAAGAGAAAACATGAGCACATTATAATGAAACACACTCACATTTTTGTGAAGAAAAAATCTCTTTCTCTTTTTATTTCAATCAAACTATATGGAGATTTACATATGGACATTTACTTTCTTATAATTTAAGTTATATTTTAGGTATATAGTTTCAGGATGGTTGATAATAGTTTCGGATCTCTAGGAGTTATACTGTAAATTCTAGATTTTGGAAGATCCTATAAGTTTTGAGACAATCAAATTTTAGTAATTAGGAGGTCAAATTTCATTAATCAATAGGTTCCCATCATCTTTCTCTCTCTCTATTTCACTCTATCTATATTCCTTGCACTTTAGACCCCTCTATCTCTCTCTATCTCCATCCCTTTCTCTAACTCTCTCTCCCCTAAGCTCAAGATCTACATCTTTATCCCCCCTCTCTCTTGTTCCCTCTCCAATTCTATCTCACCTTTCTCTTTTCATACCTCTCCCTCGCTCCCTCCTTCCCTCTCTACTTCTCTCCATCTCCCCCCTCTCTCTCTCTCTCTCTCTCTCTCTCTTTCCTTCCCTCTATGTTTCTCTCTATTTCATCTCTCTCCCTCCCTACCTATCCTTCCCTCCCTCCTTCCCTCTCTACTTCTCTCTATCTCCCCTCTACCTCTCTCTACCTACCTCTCCCTCCATCACTCCCTATCTCTCCCTCTCTCCCTCCTTCCCTCTTCTCTCTATCTCGCCTCTCTCTCTCTCTCCCTCTCTCTCCCTACCTATCCCTCATCTCTCTCTCTTTCTCTCTCTCTCTACACCTTTCTAACTCACATCTCTCCCTCCCCACCCCTCTCCTAATGTAGAGAGGATGGAGGGACACAAAGAGAGGTGAGATAGATATAAGTAGAGAGGAAAGGGAAGAGAGAGAGAAAGAGAGAGAGGGGGGAATGAAGGAGGGAGGGAGAGAGGTGATATAGAAATAATTAGAGAGAGAGAAGTAGAGAGGGAAGGAGAGAGGGAGGGAGGGAGAGAAGGTGAGAGAGATGAGATATAAATAATTAGAGACGGTAGGAGGGAGGGAGGGAGAGAGAGAAAAAAAGAGAGATAAAGAGAGAAGGATGGAGAGGTAGATCTTAAGCTTAAGGGGGAGAGATTTAAATAGAGAAAGAGGTAGAGAAAGGGATGGAGATAGTGAGAGGTCTAAAGAATAAGGGATATACAAAGAGATAGATATAGGGGAGAGATGATAGAGTTTTCTAATTAGTGAGATTTGACCTCCTAATTACTGAAACTTGACTTTCCGATTGCTAAATTTTGAGTAAGTCTAAAAAATTATAAGATATTCCAAAACTTAGAATTTGCATCATAAATCATATAGATCCAAAACCATTCGCAAACATCCTGAAAATTATACTTAAATATTTATTTCGTGTATATAGTTTGACCAAAAGACAAAGAGAGATTTTTCTTCATATAAATACAAGTGTATTATAACGCGCTCATGTTATTTTTTTCTTTGGAATTTTCTAATCCTTTGGCTTGGATTTCTAATCATGTTATTCTACATGTATTAAAAAAATGATTTTGATCAATTTTAAAAAATTTAGAGGGGAATACACTCAATTTTCTATTTTTTAAGATGTGTCCACTTTGAAAATTAGTAAAAAATCATATATTCATTAAAAAATTAATAAAAAAATTGAGCATAAACTATATGCTTATTTTTCACTGAATATATTTTTTTGCTCTATAACAAATAGTTTAATATTAATCAAAATAGACTACAACACTGATTACATTCCATAGATATATGCTCCAAAAACTATTTTCACCCTTCCTGGTGGCAAGACACAAGCTACATAGAGCTTTGCCTAAGCCTGTATCCATACCCCCTAAACATATACTTTCACTATAACTACCTACATCCAAAAGACCTACTGCACAACATTTAAACCCTTCACATAGCCCCCCACTAGATAGAACTATTACTCAACATACTTACAAAGTTGCCACATAGGGCACAACTTTCACAGATGAATGGATTAATTAAACAAAAATACCAGACACTAGAAGATAATAGTCAATCTCCACCATTTTCTTGAATGCATCTTATGAAGATTCCAATCCAATTAAAGTCTTGAACCAGTTCGATGTGCAAAATTTTCTTAAGAAAGTTCACCCCTATTGTAGCCCTCTCATGATGTCTCAACAGATCTACCCTTGACGTCCAACAAAAAGTGGCAAAACTTTACCACCATGCCCGACTCCAAAAGAAGGCCCAAATTCTTTGGTCTAGGAATATCAACCCCCAATTTATAAAACCCTATCATTTCCTCAAGCCCACCTAGTATTTTTGGCTTCACCATCCTTCTCACCATCTCCTTAGGAAGTTGCAAGTCCAAAAATCCAACAAAAAACCATGACAAAATGTCAGTTTCCACTCTATATTTCTCCTTCACCATTAGGAACTCCCTACCTAGAACCAATTTGGCCTTACCCAATGATAGAAAATCAATTTTGAGTAGAATCCTCTTTAATTTGAGCTTCAATATCTCTCCAAGATAATCCATTTACAAGTGAGAGCTCACCAACCTAATTGTTATGTCCATTCTTCCACACTCAAGGCTCTCAATAGATATTCCAACAATGAATTTAGATCCCTACACCATCTTTAAATGACTCACTGCTCATGACAAGCTCACTGATCATGAGTGCTACCCCCTTCAACGTACTAAAAATTCCATAACATCAACTTGCCATGCATCCCTTCTGAATTATGAGAGTGGCCTTCAACCTTTTCACATGAGCAAAGCTATTATCTATAATTAAAGATCCTCGATTCCAATGACTCTCCCTTTCCATGTGTTGATTAAAACACATTAAAATAGTTTATGTGGTGTTACCATCTTCATCATTATCAATTGTTAAATTGGATATATATTTTGAGATAGACAATATTACACATGTTCTTTACATAGTGTATTTTCCCCTTGCCACCTTTGCCCATGAGCATCCTTATGTCCTCAATTATGGGATCATGCTTAAGTTAGTTGTCTTCACTAACTTTGGTGAATTTCCTTAATTGATATTGGCACTTCCTTTGCCAAAACATAACTCACAAGTCTAAGGCTGCAACCACTAACCTATCAAGAAGTTAATTCCTAGAGCTCCAATTAATGTCAAATGAATGTGTGAGCTTTCCTTTTAGATGTGCAGAATTGGCCATTCAACCACCTATTAATACTTCTCCATTAATTTATTTTTTCTTAGTTTCCACCCCATTGATACCTAAATTAGTTAAATTATTGGCCTCCCTATTTTCCTCTTTGAAAGTGTGCTTTATTGAGAAATTGATAAAACCCCTCAATACTTCGAGGACTATATCTAGCAAGTCTTGAAGTTTCCAATTCATCACCCTACCACATCTCATTGCATTGACCACTAGCAATAAATCTCCTTACAGAACCACATTTTCCAATTCCAACTCCCTACAAAATCTTAAACCCAAAATCAATACTCTAAAATTTCCTTCATTGTTTTCCCCCATCAAGATAGATGCCAAGAGACTACCAACCAATTCACCTTCACAATTTTTTCTTATGCACCCCATCCCCAATGGACTGAGATTTCCCCTTAAGGCCCAGTCAAAATACAACTTGAACCACCCAATGGGAGGAGGGCACCAAATGGCCTCATGCCTCTTAAATTGAGAAATACTGCCACCTCGCTTGGTTAGGAGTGGAATTTAAAAACCAAACTAAGACTTCCTTGTGATATTATCATTCAGTAAAATTATCCTTAGATGTGGCATACTCATCCACTCTAGCATTGGCTACTTCAACTATTGCAACTTCTAATTTATTTAGAAAGGATGGAAAGTACATCTCTATGCCTTGAAATATTCATCTAATCATTTCTTTCTAGATTTCACATATGAGGATTGAGGGACTAATTATCCAAAGAAATGAAAATAGAGCCAAATTTTTCAATATAAGCCATCGCCAACACCCTTGAGAAAAGGAGAAATTGAGGAATAGATGGTTTTGAATGCACAAGGCAATTGAGAGGGGGCTGAATCAGTTGTACATTAAAACTTTAAAACCCTCGTAAACATTCAGATTCACATCAGCTTAATTAACCCTTAATCTATTAAACTGATTAAGCATGAAAGAAAATAACAAAAACTGAAACATATCAACACCATGCACAATAGAACACCAAATTTATGTGAAAAATCTAAGAAGGAAAAAACCATGGTGAGGATTAGCTCACAATATAAAGTAATTTCAACACAGAATACGATAGGCTCACTTCCAGACTATAGAAAAGAAGAAAGAAGAATGTTATAGTGATAAATCCATCTCAATGCAATAGAAAATTCCAACACAACATCACCAACACACTCGCAGCCTTAATGAATATTGTAGACACCTTCTGCTCATTGCTTCTAGTAGTCTAACTCTTTGAAGATCACAATACACTTCATAAATTCATACTTTACAACTTTGAAATTCACATCAAACACTCTACACACAAATCCTCCATCAACATAAAACATATTTATACCTTCTTCAACCTTGAAAACATTGTCCAAGGTTGGCTATGCACCTCAACCATGCAAATTCAAAATAGGATAGCACCAAAACTATCTTGCAGTTGAAAGGAATGAAGGTAGACCACATCACACCTTAACTCAAACCCAAATACACTCATACATACCACATCACTCTTCCAAAATCATTGAAGAAAATTTGAAATTAGTGTAAACACCCAAGGTTGGCTGAACTTGTGTAAGCACAATTAAAATTTTAAGTACATACTTATTTTTATCCAAAGATGAATTTCAAACAACATACATCACTTGAACACAATATAGAATATTCCCAAAACACACTAGAATCCAACAAATTCCTTTGCAACAACTTTCACCTAACGAATGCACACACCCAGTACACTCAGACAACCTTACATACACTGTAACTCAAGAAACCACCTTGTGGAGCACCAAACCACAAACAAATTCAATTGAAGATATCTATGAGAAATATCAACACACTTCTAGATCCACAATACCAAAAACCAAACTATGGAGAAATGTGGAGAAAAGCCATTTCTTCCATACACCACTGTAACATACAATTCACACACTAATGAACACAAATCTCTCTACAAAATGATCCAAACCAAGAAATTTTGGATATAGAACCTCTACACACCTCTGACCAATATATCCAAACCACACAAGTAGATCTTAAACATAGAATAAATGTGGAGCAAAACTAGAACATTACTCTGTATGCCAGGACACCTCTTCTACACATTGTTTCCTCTTTTATTCAAATTTTCTCAAAATCACTTGGAAACCAAGCACTAGATACACATATTCATCATCTTCAACACTTCCTCATCACCACTAAACCAACTGCAACACTACAACTCAACTATACATCCATAAACAAAATATTATCAAAGCAACACTAGAGGTTGACACTAATAACATTTACTAATGACAACATAATGCAACTAATTAAAGCATCACTACAAAAAACCTTCTCATAGACATCAATGATAACACATTAGAATGTTGACATAAATGAAAACACCAAATCAACACCAATTTCTCATACTTGCAACAAATGGTTCATGCTCTCTTCTTTTTCCCTACACATCTCAAATTTGGAAGGGCCTTGGAATCCCAATTTAGAAAATTTATCACCTTTCAAGACCTTATTTTGCAAGGCTACCTGTACAAAGGTGCCAACGTTTAGTAGGAGTTTTTTATACCAACACATATGAATGGGTAGAGAGGTTATTTGGGTATTATTTACAACACTCTATAGTTGTCAATCATATTGTAGGAACCTGATCGAGAGCTAGAACAAACCAGATTGTCCTCCCTTGCTCAGACATATGACATCCTTTGATTTAGGAGTTCTTCTAATTATACCATTTCTAGCTTAGGTAAACCCATGTTATGAAATCTTTCCTAGAACCAAAGTTCCCATCCATTATCGCCATTTTCTTGCAAATAATCTCTTACATATGGACCCCACACTCGTTGAATATTTTATTTTGTTTGAGAAATATTTAGTAGACTATCCAAATTTGGATTACCCCCCAAGAGTCCTCTTAGAACAAGGAAGACATACCCTCATGAATTTACCATGAGAGGTAGTCAATGAAAAGAGGCCTACAACTCCTTATGAAATTCTAAATCCTAGAACCTTTGGGCAGATTACTAGATGTTAGTATAGATTTTATCTCATTATTTCCCAGATACTTATGCTAAAGGATTATGGCCCACTTTTGATTAGGATCCATATACATATTCCATACCATCTTAGCACCTAAGGCCATATTCTATTTGAGCATATCCTTCACACCTATCCCCCTGACTTCTTTCAGCCTACATATCTTATCCCAAGTGATTAGAGGGATCTTCCTTTTCTTTATAGAACCTTGCCAAAAGAACCTTCTCATCTTTCAAATCAAATTTTGGTTTACCCCATTTGGAAATGAGAGATAGGATAATAGATATATGGGAATTATAGAGATGATTTCTTTCAACATGGTTACTCTCCCAGCCTAGGATAACCACCTTACTTTCCAAGAAGACCTTACTTTCCAAGAGGATAGTTTTCTACTAATTTTTTCCCCAAGAAAATCCCAAAGTTTATTGTTTCTTTGTTCTTTGGCTAATGGAAGCCCCAAGTACTTACACATAAGCTACCCCTTTTTGAACTTGAGTATTCTAATTATTTCTTACTCAATCCTAGGACCTTTGTTGAAGAAAAATACTTTTGATTTTTCTATGTTGAATTCTTGACTTGAAGATTTCGAGTATCTATCCAAGATCTCCTTGAATATGGCTAGGAATTTCTTGTGACCTAGATGCCTTCCAAATTTTCATTTTCCACCTCCCTTTTGATCATCCTACCTAAAGCTTCTTCCATTAAGATGAAAAGGAAAGGGGACAAATGGTACCCTTGACTAATACCTCTATAGGATTCAGAAAAGCCCTCAGGAGTGCCATTCATTAGAACTAAAAACCTTGGACAAGCAATACATTTGAAGACCCACTCCATCCATAGCTTATCAAATCCAAATGATTCTAGAATCTTGCATAGGAAATGCCAATCCACCCTATCATAAGCCTTTTTTATGTCCAATTTGATTAGTATGCTCTCCTTATCTTTTCTACTGAGTGTATTTCCTCTTGGGCAATAATCACTCCTTCTAGGATTGATCTTCCTAGAACAAACCTCATCTTCTCTTATAAGATTAAATCAAGGAGGATTCCTCTAAGCCTTTTTGCAATTACTTTCATCATTATTTTGTAGTTTGTGTTGCATACAAAGATAGGTCAGAATTAATCCAATGAGGCTGGTTTCTCTTTTTTGGGAATCAAAGATATGAAAGTATTATTTAATTCATTCAGAACTTCATCAAACTCCTTGAGTCTTTAATCGTATCCACAACCTTATACCCCATTATGTACCAACACTGTTGGAAGAAATAATTCAAGAAACCATTCGACAATGGAGCCTTATCCAGATGGAGATAGTTTAGTGTGTTGGAGAGATTGTTGTAGTGTTGTCATTGATGTCAATAGGGAGATTTTTGCACTATGTTCCCTTTAGTGTTGTCATTGATGTCAACCTATGCCAACCTCTAGTGTGGTGATTGAGTAGGTGTTGAAGATGAGGAGATTGTTGGTGTTGCAGATGGGATATTTTTACAATATTTAGTGTGGTCATGTTGTGAAGGAGTTGTGGTGCTGATTAGGTGTTGCTGATGTAGTTGGTTCACTTGGTTTCCAAGTGCTTTAGAGAAAATTTGAATAAGAGAGTGTACAAGGTGGTAGAGTTATGTTCTATGTTGTGCTCTATATTTCTTCATGATTACATATTTACTTGTGTGGGTTAGATGGGATGATCAGAGGTTTTCAGAGGTGTTAAATCAAAATTTTCATGTTTTGGGTCATGTGACCTAGTGGAAGTTATTTTTGACAGTGCGTTGGACTATGAAGAAGGTTGTATAGGAGAAATGGAATTGCTCCTCATTTTTTGCATTGAGGTTTCTTGTCTTGAGGATTTTGGAATGTGCTACTATTGTCTATACCTACTTCCCTTAGAATTTTATGTGTTTAGGTGTTCCACAAGGTTGGATAGTGTGTTGCATATATGTGGCAGTGTTGCTAGTTGCACAAGATGAAATAATTCTTAGTTTTAGGTGGTTGTGGTAGTGTTGCTGAATATTATAATGGTGTTGGAATATTTTGGAGTGTTTTTTAGTGTTTCTATGTGGTCTACATGTTGTTTCTAGACCTGGAGAGGCATGTATGTGGTTGCTTGTTAGTGTTATTGCAGGTTTGGTTGACTTGGCATGCTAGTGCTAATTGCAGAGGTTGGTTTTTGTTTGTGGAAGTGTGGTGAAGCATGTTAGTGTTGATTTGGATCCTAGTTAACCCTTAGCATGTTCTTCCTTCACTTCTTTCTACCATGGAAGTTTTTGGTGTCAACCTATTTGTTGATTATACATTTAAGGTGCATACATTTCATTGAGGTTGACCTAAACAAGATTGTTTGAGGTCGTGGTAGATATATAAGCAAGGTTAATTGTTGGATATGTTGAGTGGTTATGTGTGGTGCAAAACGATGTGAATGTGATCAAGTGTGGTGATCTGTGTATGAGCTTAAATGCTCAAGGCTATTAGATGTAATGAGTAGAAGGTGTCTACATTTTTAGTGTGCCCGAAGTTGTTAGAGGCAATGAGATGAATGTTGCAGATGGTGTTGTTGTGGTGGATCTTCCTATTGCTCTGAGGTAGTGAACCTCCTTGTAACAATCTTCTTTTATTATTATTTCTTTCGAATAGTGAGTCCTTTGGTCAGTGAGCCCTTGGTAGTGAACTTTTTTTCTCTTTTAGGTAGTGAGCCTATTGTATTTGACATTGTTATTCATTTACATGTGAGTTAATCCTCACCTTTTTTTTCCCTAATTAGAGTTTTCCATGTAAATATGGTGTTCTCTTGTGTATGACTATTATTGTGTTGATGTTTCATATGTTTAATTTTTGCTAATGCTTAATAAGGTTTTGAAGGCTAATAAGGGTTTAAGGATTATTAGGGTTTGATAATTTCATTGTACAACTGATTCACCCCCCTCTTAATTGTCTTGTGTGTCTAATAATTGGTATCAGAGCTATGGTTTCTTGGAAGAATATTAATCACTTGAGGTAGATCCAGATGGTGCATAGGAATGGTGTCAATGTCCTTATATTTTTTAGAAAAAACTATGCTTTTAGAAAATTAATATGGAATCCTTTCTTGTCTCGTTAGGGTTTGGTGTTTGGAAGTCATTTGAAAATGGATACACTATTCCTACTACTCCTCCAGAAAGTGATGATGAGACCAAAGATTATGAACACAATGGAAAAGCAAGGAATGCTATCTTGAGTAGTCTTTCTTATTCAAAACTTGTGAAAGTGATAAGCATAAAAAATGCTAATGATATCTAGACAAAGTTGGAGAGAATTTATGAAGAAGATGATAAGGTCAAACAAGCAAAGATGTAGAATTTCAAAGCCAAATTTGAAACCTTAAGGATGTTGAAAGATGAAGATATTATAGGCTACATGCTCCAAGTGGATGAAATTTTCGTTGCCATCAATGGTCTTGGTGGAAAACTAGAGGAAAGAAAAGTTGTGAAAAAGGTATTAAGAACTCTTTCGAAAGCTTATAGTGCTAAAGTATCTACTATTGAGGAAGCTCATAATTTGGATCAATATTCTAGAGATCAAGTGTTTGGTGTTTTAACTAATTTTGAATTAAGAGAGTTTGACAAAGATAATCAAAATAAATAAACTACTTTTAAAGTCAACAAGAAAGATGATAAATCTGATCTAGTTGATCTTGATGAGGTGGAAACAAATTTTGTAAGGATATTGAAAAAGGGCACTAGAAAATATAGAGGTAAGTTACCCTTTAAGTGTTTCATTTGTGGAAAGATAGGTCATTATGCTTCTAAATGTCCAATCAAAGTTACAAATGACAAACATAAATATCATAAAGGTAATTTTTTCAAGAAGAGTTATTATGTTAAAGAATATAGTGGTGTGTCTGATGATGAGGAATTAGACTATTCAGATGATGGAAGTAATGAGTTCATGTTCATGGATTTAAATGTTCGAGATAATTCTACTGATCCTAAAAGACGTATGAAGGAAATTTCCTTAGAGATAGGTCATAGTATTGAAGGAACTATGTTGACTGATTTTCATGCAAGAGAGGAGAGAAAATAATTAGTGGATGCTCAAATCATATGATAGGTGATAAGAGTAAGTTTTTAAAGCTTGAAAATTATAATGGTGGTCTTGTTAAGTTTAACGATGATACATCTACCAAGATCTATGAAAAAGGTTTAATTAGTTTTGATTGCAAGAATAAAATAGATGATGTTCTTTATGTCAATGGTCTCCAACATAATCTTCTCATTGTAGGAAATATATGTAGTAGAGGATACAATTTGGTGTTTCAGGATGGTGGTTACGAAATAAGAAAAGGAAGCTTTGGAACATTAGTTGCATCAGGAACACAAATATAAGGAAATGTTTATCAACTCAAAGGTGGTGGTGTGAAGTTATTTATGTCTCAAATCAATGAAAGTTGTCCATGGTATAGAAGAATGAGCCACATAAATTTTGAGAGCCTAGTGAAGATCAATTCTATTGATTCCATGAGATATTTTCCATAGATTACAAAGCCTATCAATAAAATTTGTGAGGAGTGTCAGTTTGAAAATCAGACAAAGAAGAGGCTAAAAATAAGGAATATTCTACTATAGGACCTCTAGAGTTGGTGCATACATACCTATGTGGACCTACTAGAATAAAAAGATCTCAAGGTGAAAATTATTTTATGTTGTTGATCTATGATTACTCTAGAATGACTTGGGTGACATTTCTCAAAGATAAATAAAAATCTCTAGATAAGTTTAAAGAATTTAAGTCTATGCTTGAGAATTGTAGAGGGGGACCAGTTGCTCTGAGATCGCAGGTCACGGGAGGGTCCTAAGCAACAGGGTACCTTGATCTACCTCAAACTTGTTAAGTTATTCATAAAGGTTAAGTGGTCAATGTAGAAAAGGAAGAGAAATTTGGTTTCTATTGCCTTTTTGCTAACCCAAATGCTACAAGGGGTCAAACAAGTTGATTCCTAGAGTTCAATCTATGACTCAGATAGCTCACTGCCTAAGGATGACAGTGTAGGACAAGTACTCCAATATGGTGTACTAGCATCATAGTGGGGCACTGGCATTCGTGTAGACATAGAGTTTGAGGAACAAGTAAAGACACTAGGGAACAAGCTAACAAATTGATTGATAGATTTTATGCTATAACTAAATGTAAGGAAAGTACAAAAACAAAGTACAACAAGAAGAATACTTTAACTAGTCTATCTTCAAATTGACAAAGAATGATAGGATAGCGATACCAAACTTCATGCAACTCAATCCTTCGAATAGCTCCAACTGAAAAAAACCTACACACATAAGACCGAGGAAAATCTTGGGGCTATTTTTAGAGGAATATCTCAATCAGTCCCCCACTTTGGTGTTTCCACCTCCATGGACAACCGATAGCAACGATGTAGAAAATGATAAAAAAGTGTATTGGAAATGGAAGCACCAAGCAATACACAAAACAAAAATATGCTATTATGTAAGTATGATGACACAAAATAAAATGACAATGGTGGATATCACCTTCAAAACCACGTGCTCTCAAGGCAAGTAAAGGAAGGTGTGATCTTGCAAGTTCTCCAACATTGTCACAACAACGAAGAAGAGGAGCCAAGAAAGAAACAACTTGCATCTACAATGGAGGTGGTAATCAAGCTTAAAGGAGCTTAAAATGAGGGTGTAAATTGAAGCCAAGAGTGAATTTATTCAAGAAGCTAGAGTGACTGAATGTTTTAGCAATTTGAAGGAAAAATGGAGGCAAATGAGTTGTTTTGTGTTGGTCAAGGGTGCAAGAGGTGTTATGGTTTATGTCCAATGGCGGAACATAACGCATATGTAGATTCTAGAGCTAGGAATCCTATCAATATGGTAGTGTGGTGCATGGATGTCTGCGCAACATGTGTGCATCCTTAATTAAATTCCTCCACTAACATACAAACAGGCTACCGGGTGGATAAGGAAAGGTGGTGGATGTCCGTTTTGCATCATGGAAATTACATTTCCTAAGCTAAGGGTTATGAAAATGGGGAATTTGCAAGGGGTGAAAATTCACGCCATTACATTTTTCCCCCTCTTTAGTGAGAATATGTGTCAGTGAATACAAGGTAAAGTAGAGAAAAAGCTAAAAAACATATACTTGAACCATTGAGGAAGAAGACCGTAATTTGACATGCTCAGATGTGTAGGAGAGATGACACCATAGGTAATCAATCCTATAGAAATTTGAACAAAATCTCTACAGGTGTTTGGTCCTACAGAAGGTGAACAAATGTTCTAGAGGTGCTCAGGCCTACAGAATGAAAGTGCTTCATAAGTGCTTAGTCCTGCAAAGGAGGCACCATAGGTGCTCGGTCCTAGGGGGCCAAAAATGAAAGGCTTCACAAAGTCTGATTAGCCCTTATAGGTGCTCGATTTTGCAAGGCAAGCTTGGTGAGGTGCTTGGTTCTCCAAGCTTGATTGTAAAAGAAGCTTCACAGGTGCTTGATCCTCCAGGCTTGATTGTAGAAGAAGCTTCATAGGTGCTTGATCCTTCAAAGAAACATGTTAATCTATAGAGAAAACATGTTAGGAACTTGAAAAGGTCACACAACTAGATAGTTATATCTCAGAATAGACAATTGAAGGAGAAGCTTTCAAAGGGGTCCCTCGGGAAGCCTTCAAAATTGCAAGGGGCCCACACAAAGGGATGCTCCATTTGAAAAGTGATGGAATTTTTGCAAAATTTCCAATGATCAAGGAATCCTTTTGAAATATTCTCTTTCATCAAGGAATCTAAAAAAAGAATGATCTCCTCGAAGGGGAATTTTTAATTCTTTTTGCCACGAATTCAATTTTGAAAGAAAACATTGTTAAGGGGATCCTTATTGAAGGATGTGAGTTTTGAAAAGTGTGAAGATTTCCAACAAGGGATTTGTTGGCTACTGAATACACCTTATTGAAAATTAGAGAGGTAGGAGCCCCCCCTTAGGATGGTGTGTGTGAACTAAAGGAGTGTGTGGCATCTTAAGGAAAGGAAGAATAGATGAAGAGATGTCGTGCCCCAAGATATATGAGGAGATTTAGATTGGAATTTTTTTCGCACATGTGAGGGACAACACATAGGCACCACAACATCAATAAGAAAGAACATAAGAGAGAAAGAAAAATAAAGAAAAATAAGCAATGAAGAAATCAAGAGATAGGGGGATATTGGAGTTCAAAGTTAGATTAGTTCTTATAGGTAACCCATGATATATATATGTGAATGAAATATCATCAGTCCCCGAAGTTCCCAGATCTGAAGAAGATCACGTGAAAAAAAAATTAAAAAAAAAGATTGGGTTAGCATGGAAGGGAGGCATAAATGCCCCCAACACTTTCCATCATCCCCAATTGTTGTAAATCAAGGCACAACATATAGAAGAATGATGGAATGTATAGAGGAAGTTTACGAAAAAATTTCACTCCTATATCCAAGCACCTACGAGGGTGACAAGGGTCCTCCAAGAACACATAAAAACAAGCATGGTGGAAACACAACACACACAAATCTAATATATGGATAAAGAAGAGGTTCTCTCCTAGTCCTCATCAACCAGAAGGTTGTCGTTCTCCCAATCTAAATCATCATAAGGGGAGGGCAGATGAGCTTGCAAGGATGGGATAGCAAGGGGAGCACCCTTTGAATCTCTTATCATAAGATCTAAGGAAGAGGGCCCCTCAAGGTCTTATTCACTCAACTCTTGTGAATTAAAAGTCATCGATCTTGCAAAGATCATTGACAAAGTCGGGACATCATCAACTGAGTTAAACATGAACTTGAAAGGAGTTCCATTTGTTAACTGAGTGGGAGATGAAGGAGGCACTCAAGATCCACCATCAATCTCATCAAAAGAGATGGTGATAAACTCGAGAGATGTCAAGGTTGCCTCCATCACCAAAATAGCTCAAACCAAAGTAGAACCCTCTCCCAAAGAAGGCAATCCCTTCTTTTGACCTCCATTGGAAGCGAGGTTGTTCTACAACATATGCTTCATCAGAGGATGTAGAATCCCCACAGAATAAGTGGAAGGCAAGGAGGAAGAGGACAAGGTCGCAATGGAAACCACCATGGTGCTCAACATGTCCACATGCCAAGAGAATGGAAGGATGTTTGAAAGGGACATCAGAAGAGGAGGATTCGGTGAGGGAGAGATGAATGCTTACACCCTTTTGGGGTGAGATCCATCAACATTCATGGGAGGAGCCAGAAGCAAGACCAAGGCAACAGAAATTGGAGTGGAAGGAACAAATGGGGAGTCACAACAAGAGTTGTAGGCTCATACTCTACCTTCTATGAGGCAGCTTGCTCAACAACTAGAGCCTTCCTCCGGTTCTTATGCTAATGTGCAAGCCAGTTTTATCAACTCTAAGAACTATAACTTATTGCTTGAGAGGGAATAAGAGGCTCCTATTCTACTATAGGAATTTCCTCCACAAACATTGCCAGTGGAAGGGTAGCCTCTTGGATGGGAGTAGAAGTAGGAAGCACAAGAGAAGAAGCCACAACAAGTGGAGAAGCATACTTAGGCATCTCAGCAGTGCACCTCTTCCCATTCATTGCTCAAGGAGAAGGAGTGGTAGGAGGATGTAGAGGCCGAGATGCAAGAGTGACTCCACAAGGAACCCTCCCCTTACCATAAACAATAGGGCTCAACACCATGGGCACAATAGGAAGTTCAAATACATTACGCTTGGCCTTCCACCAAGCGGGCACTATCGGACTTCCCATATGAGGCATGGGAGGAGAGGCCAAAGGTGCCACAATAGGGCAAGAGGTAAGTGGATGAGACAATAGAAGAAGATGAAGGCTCTTGGGCACGAGAAAACTCCCCCTTCCCCTTTTGAGAGGAGGAGGATGTGACCTACTACTATGTGATCATAGATCTTGTGATTGAAATGGTGTAAGGGGAGATAAGGTAGGTCACCTTTGGCACTATGCCCCCATTCTTATATTTGATATAGGTGTGGTACAACAAGTCCATCCTAGGAGGAAGCGGACCAACTGGGGCATGCCAAAAGTGATCTAACAAGTAGCCCTCATGTGACACAAGAGGTTTATATCTAGTGTCATGCATGATGTGCAAAGAGTCCTCATGAGAAAACTTTAAACATTTATGAATCACTGAAGTGATCACGTTCATGGAAACTAGCCATGGGATTCCTAGTTTCACTTTGAACATGTCTAACTCCAGGATGATATCGAAAGGATAATTTATAATTTTATGTCCTACTAGGACTAAGAGGGTGATGAAACCAATTGGAGGGACTAAGAGTCCATCGTGCGTACGTATTGTGCTCTTTAATTCATCATACCCATCCTTATGCAATAAATTTATCAGTAGAGTCTCCTTTGTTATAACACTCACATGACATGTGGGATCAACCGGAACATCAGTCATGATGTTCCCATGATATGAGAAGGAATATACAGAGGATAAGTCTCTCCATTCATGCTCATAGGTAGGTCTTATGATCTAAAATTTATAGTAGGTGATCCATTTGTGGGATGAACGGGAGGAATAGGGAGATGTATAAAATATTCCATGTTTATGTACTTCGAAAGGAATTCCTCAAGATACCCCAAAGGTTTAGCAATTAGACAATGACCTATCTAGATTTTGCTTCACAATGCATAGGTATCCTTCTAACTATGTTGCTAGGGGTCATAGGTTGGGTTGCAAGGCTATGCGGCCTACAACACATTAACCTAAAATACACCTAGAATATGAGAGAAGGTTATTTCAACACTATGAAATGAAACCAAAATAGTTCATGTCATGTTCAGTAAAATGTAGAGGAGGGAGATATACTACTCCCAAATCATAGGTCATGGGAGGGTCCTAAGCAACAAGTTACCTTGACCTACCTCAAGCTTGTTAAGTGATTCAGAAAGGTTAAGTGGTCAAGGTCGAAAAGGAAGAACAATATGGTTGCTACTGTCCTTTTGCTAACCTTAATGCTTTAGGGTATCAAATGAGTTGATTCCCAGAGTTCAATATATGACTTAGATAACTCACTACCTAAGGAAGATAGTGCAAGACACATACCCCAACACGGTGCACTAGCATCTTAGTGGGGTGATGGGGGTCCATGCAGACAGAGTGTGAGGAAAAAATAAAAATACTAGGGAGTGAGCTAACAGATTGATAGATAGATTTTATGCTATAACAGAATGTAAGGAAAATACAAAAAACAAATTACAATAAGAATAATACTTTAAATAGTCTATCTTCAAATTGACAAAGAAGGATTCTAAAGCGATACTGAAGTTTGTGCAACTCGATCCTTCGAATAGCTCCAACCAAAAAGCACCTACACACAAGACCAAGGAAAATGTTGGGGATAATTTTGGAGGACTACCTCAATCAATCCCTTGCTTTGGTGTTTCCACCTCCACAGATATCCAAATAGAAATGATGTAGAAAATGATAAAGAAAGTGTATTGGAAATGGAGGCACCAAGCAATACACAAAACAAAAATATGCTAGTATGCAAGTATAATGATACAAAAGAAAATGATAATGGTGGATATCACCTACACAACCACGTGCTTTCAAGGTAAGTAGAGGAATGTGTGAGCTTGCAAGTTCTCCAACAATAATTTTGCAACAATAGAGAAGATGAGCCAAGAAAAAAACAAATTGCAGCTATAAGGGAGGTGGTGATGAAGCTTGAAAGAGCTAAAATTAAGTGTGTATATTGAAGCCAAGAGTGAAATGATCCAAGAATCTAGAGTGACTAAATGTTTTAGTAATTTGATGAAAAAATGGAGGAAAAGGAGTCATTTGGCATTGGTCAAGGGTGCAGGAGGTGTTACGGTTCATGTCCAATGGAGGAACATAATGCCTTTGTAGATTCCCAAGGTAGGAATTATTTCAGGATGGCAACACAGTGTGTGTATGTCCCTACAAAAATTCCTCCATCGACACACAAATAGGTTGTTGGGTGGATAAGGAAAAGTGGTGGATGTCGGGTTTGCATCATTGAAATTACATTTTCTAAGGTAAGGGGTATGAAAATGGGGAATTTTCGAGGGGTAAAAATTCACACCATTACAAGAATGAAATGGATTTGAAAAAAAAATGTTTGAGGTTTTACAAAGGTGGTGAGTTCACCTCCAATGAGTTTAATAAATTTTGTGAGGATCATGGGATAAAGAGACATTTATTAGCCCCTAGGACTCATCAACAAAATGAAGTTGTGGAAAGGAAGAATAGGATAGTTCAAGAAGTAGCAAGAGCCATGATGAAGGAAGAAAATCTACTGGAAGTCTACTAGAAAGAAGTAATTCATACTACTATGTACATTCTTAATAGAGGACAAGCAAGAGTGAATAGTTCAAATACCCCCTATGAACTATGGTATGTAAAACCTCATACTGTGAAATACTTTATAGTTTGGAAGAAAATGTTATAGTAGGAGAGATGAAGAAAACTTGGGGATGTTTGATGCAAGATCAGATGAATGAATCTTTCTTGGATACTCTATAAGACCAAGGCATACAAATGTCACAATAAAAGGCTAAAGAAGATAGTTGAAATTGCAAGCGTCAAAGTAGATGAAGAATCACAAAAAATTTCAATGCTAATAGAGGGATATGAATCTGATGAACCCACTTGCAAAGAAGAAGAAGATAAAGAGAAAGAGATGATAGTAGAAGAGGAATAAGCTTCGAAAAAAATCCTAAGACTCCTAAGTATGTGCAGAAGAATCATTTTGAAGATAAAGTCATTGGAGATAAGATAAAAGGTGTGCTGACAAGATGAAGAGCTGCTATGACAGAGGAACAAGTAAAATTTTGTTTAATTTATGGAGTAGAACCTAAAATAGTAACTGAAGCATGCAAGGATGAGAGCTGGATCAAAGCTATGGAAGAAGAACTGAGACAAATTGAGAAGAATTATACATGAGAACTGTTCCCAAGACCAACAAACGATAATGTGATAAGAACTAAATGGGTGTTTTGGAACAAATTGAATGAGAATGGAGAAGTTATCTGGAACAAGGCTAGAATTGTGTGTAAAGGCTACTCACAAGTGGAAGGAATAGATTTTGAAGAGAATTTTTCTCCTCTCGCAAGAATGGAATCCATTAGGATGTTTTATTTTCTTTTGCAACACATAAAGACTTCAAGGTGTACCAAATCGATGTTAAGTCTACATTCTTGAATGTTGAGTTAGAAGAAGAGGTATAGATTGAACAACCTAAAAGTTTTCAATTATCAAAAGATTCTGATATGGTCTACAAATTGAAGAAGGCATTGTATGGACTCAAACAAGCTCCTAGAGCTTGATATAAAAGATTGGATAACTACTTATTACAATAGGGATTCAAAAAGGGTACTATAGACAATAATCTTTACGTCAAGGTTGAGAAAGATCAAATTTTGATTGTGGTTGTATATGTTGATGACATAATCTTTGGAGGAAATGAAGAAATGTGTAAAAGGTTTGCAGAGGAAATAAAAAAATGATTTTGATATGTCAATGTTTGGGGAGATGAATTTCTTCCTTGGGATGTAAATTAGTCAATCTAATAAAGGTATATTCATCTCACAATCAAAGTATATCAAGGAAATGTTAAAGAAGTTTGGAATCGAGGACTCTAAATTGATATATACTATCATGGTTACTAGTTGTAAGATGAGAAAAAATGATGAATATTCTAAGACAAATCATAGGAAGTATAGATCAATGATAGGTGGATTTCTATATCTAACTACTACTAGATCAAATATCATGCATGCAATGTGTCTTGTGGAAATATTTCAAGAAGATCCTAGAGAATATCATGTGGCAATAGTAAAAAGGGTATTCAGATATTTGAGAGGCACTTTAGGATTTGGTGTATGGTATCCTAGGGATATTGATTTATCTTTGAGTGGATACATAGATGTAGATTGGGAAAGTTGTAAAAAAGATAAGAAGTACAAGTGGAGGTGCTTTCTTTCTTGGAAGAAGATTGGTTTCTTGGTTGAGTAATAAGCATGACTCAGTACCATTATCTACTGTAGAGGTGAAATATATTACAACATCTTGTTGCACATAGGTGTTATGGATGGAGTAGACATTGAAGGATATCAAAGTATCATATGATGAAACTATTTCTATCTTGTGAGATAATACAAGTGCTATAAAAATTTCAAAAAATCTAGTGATGCATTCAAGGACAAAGCATATCTCTATCCAGTATCACTTTCTAAGAGAGAAAGTTGTAGAAAATGAAGTGAAGTTGGAATATGTGCCTACAAAGGATTAAATAGTAGACATTTTCACAAAGGATCTTCCAAAAGATACATCTAAGTATCTTTGGAAAAAGTTAGGGGTTATTGTCCCTCCTTATTTCAACTAGATGCATAAGTTGGTGCATCTATCTAGGGGAGCTATTCAAGATACATTCTTGGTCCTAGAATGATGAAGGCTACCTCTCAGGAGGAGTCTAGGTAGTGGTGTCTTTTGTTGGTGCAATTAGGGGAGCATATATTGTGTCCCTAAGGGAGAGATAAACCTATGGAGAGAGAGAAATGGGGAGAGATCAATGGAGAGAGAGTAGTGGGGAGAGAGCAGTGGAGAGAATGGTAGAGAGAGAATAAGTAAGTATGAGAGAGTTTCTTGTAGGTGTTTCCTGAAGTGAAGTATGTAGGTGTTTCCCTTTGCCATTGGTGTCAAAGGGGGAGAGAGTGTAGTCTGAAAAATTGAGGGGTAGAGTGAAGTTTGAAAAGTAAAGAATTGATGTCAAAAGGGGAGAGAAGTCTAAAATTTTGGAGAAAAGAAAGAAGTTTGAAATATAAGAGATATCCCAGTAAGGAGGAGAGCTGCTTTATGCAGAGTTGCTTTTGTGAGATAGTGTTGCCATTGTAGGGCTGCTTTTGTTGTTGATGGTTTTCTAAACCTGGTGTTTCCATGAATGAAAAAGGGGGAGATTATTGGATATTCTTGTAGTGTTTTCATTGATATCAACAGGAAGATTGTTGCACTATGTTTCCTTTAGTGTTGTCATTGATGTCAACCTATGCCAAATTCGAGTGTGGTGATTGAGCAGGTGTTGAAGATGAGGATATTGGTTGTGTTGCAAATGGAAGATTTTTGCAATCTTTGTTGTGGTCATTTTGTGAAGGATTTTTGGTGTTGATCAAGTGTTGGTTATGCAGCTGGTTCACTTGGTTCCCAAGTACTTTAAAAAAAAATTGAATAAGAGAGTGTACAAGGTGGAAGAGTTATTTTTTGTGTTTTTCTCTTCTTTTCTTCATGGTTGAATATGTTCTTGTCTAGTTTGGATGGGATGATCAAATATTTTCAAAGGTGTTATATCCAAAGTTTCAAGTTTTGGATCATGTGGCAACACTTGGAATTTGTGTTTAACAGTGTGTTGGATTGTGAAGAAGGTTGTTAGGGAGAAATGGAATTGCTCCACATTTATCCACATTTCTCCTCATTGAGGTTTCTTATCTTGAGGATTTAGGAAAATTCTAATATTGTCTATACCTACCTTACCTTGGAATTTTGTGTGTTGAGGTGTTTCACAAGGTTGGATAGTGTGTTGAATGTCTACGATAGTGTTGCTAGTTACATAGGATGAAAGTATTCTAGGTTTTAGGTGGTTTTGGTAGTTTTGATAAATATTCTAATGGTGTTGGAATATTTTGGGATGTTGTAGAGTGTTTCTATGTTGTGCTCATATTATTTCCAAACTTGGAGAGGCATGCATGTGGTTGCTTGTTAGTGTTAGCTTAGGTTTGTCTGACCTGGCATGCTAATGCTAATTTCAGAGGTTGTTTGTTATTTTTGGAAGCATGCTGAATCATGTCGATGTTGATTTAAGTCCTGGTTAACCCTTAACATGGTCTTCCTTCACTTCTTTCCATTGTGGAAGTGTTTGGTGCCGACCTATTTGTTGATTTTAAATTTGAGGTGCATATGTTTCATTGAGACCAACCTAAACAAGATTGTTTGAGGTCATGGAGGATATATAAGAAAGGTTAATTGTTGGAGATGTTGAGTGGTGTGTTGTGTGGTGCAAAAAGATGAGAATGTGATCAAGTGTGGTGATCTGAGTGTGAGCTTAAATGCCTAAGGCTACCAGATGTAGGGAGAAAAAGGTGTCTAAATTTTTAGTGTGCCTAGAGTTGTTGGAGGCAGTGGGCCATAGGTTTTGAATGATGTTGTGGTGGATCTTCCTGTTACTCTAAGGTAGTGAACCTCCTTGTAATATTATTTTATTTTTCTTTCTTCTAGACAATGAGTCCTTTGGGTAGTGAGCCTTTCTTCTCTTTTGGGAAATGAGCCCTTCTAGTAGTGAGCCTTTTGTATTCGGTGATATTCACATATATGTGAGTTAATCCTCACCATGGTTTTTCCTTGATTATGGTTTTGCATGTAAATCTAGTGTTCTCTTGTGTATGTCTGTTGTTGTGTTTTTGTTTCATATGTTTACTTTTTGTTGATGTTTAATAAGGGTTTGAAGGTGAATAAGAGTTTAAGGATTAATGAGGATTTTATAATTTCATTGTACAAATTATTCACCCCCCTCTCAATTGTCTAGTGTGTCTAAAATAATGTCACATTGATTTCCTCTTTTGAGAAACTATCCATTAGCATTTGATTATGCTCTCTTTTCACCAACCTAGGAATCCCTTGAAGAAGCTTCTGATGTGGAATCCTAACAGATCCCTCCTAATTGTTGAATAGATTCTCAAAGAAATCCATTATTTCTACTATAACCTCTTCCATATTATCTATTATGGAACCATCCCTTATCTTGAGCAGATTATTAAGAGCACATCTTCATACTCCCTCATCAATTTCTTTTCCTTTAAGAATTTCTCACCATCCATCCCATTATTGAAAACTTCCTCATTCAACCCTTTGATCTACTCTTCTATTTCACCTTTAACTAAATGAAAATGTTTCTAAAATTTTGGTTGTTCCAAGATTTCAATTGCTATTTGATTAAATTTATCATTTCCATCACATAGAACATCTTGGATCCAAATGGATTTTCCTCCTTCCACAATTGCTCAATTAGCTTACAAAAGTTTGGATCCTTGAGCCACATATTTTCAAACTTAAATGGGCATAAAAAGGGCTTCTTGTCACCTAGGATTCTTAGATGAATGTGGTAATGATCAAATCATGATTGGGGTGCAATGTTCCCCTCCAAAGTGAAAGAGAAATTTTTTAGGGCCCCTTTGAAGAGGAACCTATCCAACTTCTCAACAATGTTGTTGAAGCCTAGTCTCCTATTGGTCTAAGTAAGAAAACCATTATATAATTGGACTTTGATTAGTGTGCTATCCACTAAAAATTCTTCAAAGTCTACTTGGGATTGATATCTAGTTTGGTTGTCCACCGTTTCTCACAGGTATGGAGGATGGCATTAAAATCAACCCCCAAAATAAAGTTTTCATTTGGATTAACATTCAAAAGGATCCCAATCTCATTCCACACTTTCATCTTTTTGATGCAAGTTATAGGGCCATAAAAATTGATCAAAGTAAATTGCAAATTGGCATTAAGACTTCTTACCTTAATTTCCAATCAATTATTATTTCCTACCACCTTCTACATGCAAATAATTTGATATTTATAGAAAGTGATTAAGCTGCTAGATGCACTATTTGAATCTATTACATTTTCTTGCCAATACTTTAACTTCCTCTTGAACCTGTCCATGTCCTCCTTCATCATATTTGATTCTTGAATAATGAAGATATGTGCTTGTGACATCTCCATGAAATGCCTAACCAGGTGTCTCTTGTTAGTGTAGTTTAAGCCACTAACATTCCACAGAGTGACCTTCATTGCTCCTTGGGAAGGGTAATTCCCTTCCCTGATCTTAATGCATCCCTCTACCTCACCATCTAGCAACCTCTTCTCTTGATTTGTCTTCCTTAATTTACTCTTTATCTTTCAACAATATAGAGACTTGTTTCCTCATTTTACTTAATCCCCAGTTTCTTGGGGCTTTTTTATTTTCTCCCCAAAGGGGTAGCCTCTACTATTTCTTGGTTTTCCCATTCTAAGAAAATTTCCCCTTCTTCCAACTCCCCTCCTGCAATTAGGCTAGAAATAGTCTCATTGTGATCCTCTTCCCATACTTTCTCCATTCTCTCTAATTCCCTTGTTTGTAGAACCCCTAATTCCTTCTCTTTGGAGGCTTCCCCATTAGTAACAACTATCACCGCCTCCACTTCCCTTAGTTTTATGAGATTTAACAATTCATTTCCCATATCTAGAATTGTATCCATCTCTTCTAGCTATTGTTCTTGATCCTTTACTCCTTGTGTTTCTATTAGGGTTACCTCCTCCAGCCCTTGCCACTCCTCTTGGACTTGAGATAGAGAACCCTCTAACTCAAACATCCCATTGCTTCTCACCTTGAATTTACTAGCACTAACCTCTTACTGATCTACCATTGGACTGACTAGTAATCTGTTGGAGGTTCCACTATCTCGAAAAATAACTATCTCACTAGAAGGAATGGGGTTTTGGATGCAATCTACATTTATGTACACATTGATATTCTTCTCTTGTCCATCTTCTAATCTTGTCTCCTAATCATATAAGATTGAATTTCTAGTCAAGCCATTGTTTCCACTCTTTGGAAGCCCAAGCTCTTTTTGTCATGACAATTTTTATTTTGGTTTGATCTTTTCGGGTTTGGTGTTTGGATATGGAATCTCTTCCCATACTACCTCTTGGTGCCACTTGGCCTCTTTTGTAATGACCTCTAATCTAGTCCGTCAGGTATTTTTTTCATTAATTTCCAAATATGTTTTGGCTACAACTCTTTCCCCCTACTCAATAATTTCCTCATCTAGATCTACAATTATCCCCAACTCATCACCAAGTAGTGCCAAGAACTCTTTGCTTTAATATTCTAAAGGCAGATTCACCAATTTGGCCCAAACTAACCTTTTCTCCATTGCATGATTCCTAGGGTTGAAATTCATTTCCTAGTATTTCAAGTAAAACCATATGCCCTCCATTATTAGTGGTTTTATTTAACTCTTCTGAAGGAAAAATTATTAGTCCGTCAGGTATTGTTTTCATTAATTTCCAAATATATTTTGGCTACAACTCTTTCCCCCTACTCAAGAATTTCCTCATCTAGATCCACAATTATCCCCAACTCATCACCAAGTAGTGCGAGGACCTCTTTGCTTTAATATTCTAAAGGCAGATTCACCAATATGGCCCAACCTAACCTTTTCTCCATTGCATGATTCCTAGGGTTGAAATTCACTTCCTAGTCTTTCAAGTAAAACCATATGCCCTCCATTATTAGTGGTTTTATTTAACTCTTCTGAAGGACAAATTATTAGGAGATAAGCCCAAGCTCTTTTTGTCATGAAGATTTTTATTTTAGTTTGATCTTTTTGGGTTTGGTGTTTGGATATGGAATATCTTCCCATACTACCTCTTGGCACTACCTGGCCTCTTTTGTAATGACCTCTAATCTAGTCCGTCAAGTATTGTTTTCATTAATTTCCACATATATTTTGGCTACAACTCTTTCTCCCTACTCAAGAATTTCCTCATCTAGATCCACAATTATCCCCGACTCATCACCAAGTAGTGCCAGGACCTCTTTGCTTTAATATTCTAAAGGCGGATTCATCAATCTGGCCCAAACTAACATTTTCTCCATTGCATGATTCCTAGGGTTGAAATTCACTTCCTAGGCTTTCAAGTAAAACCACATGCCCTCCATTATTAGTGGTTTTATTTAACTCTTTTGAAGGACAAATTATTAGGAGATAATTATTGGCCAAGAAATGGACCATACCTCTTCACCCCAACCACCAATTTTGTCTTGGATCCCTTAGACAACCACTTGCATACCATTTTGTGAAAAAGGTTCGTTCTCTCAAAAATCACTTTGATGGCTATAATAATTTGGATGGAATCTCCATTTCTTTGTTGGGTCTACTAAGATTTGAGCCTACCTCCTCCAAGACTAGGAATTTTGAGCCACTCTACCAATAATTTTTTTTGAGACCCCTACCCACGCCAACCTCTCTGAAAGAGTGCCCTTTTCATTATGGAATTGGCTCTATGATCTAAATGAATGGAGTTTGCATCGGTTGCAAATGGAGACATTATCTTGCCTAGATCTTCATATTACAACCAGTCTCCCATTTTGTGTTGCCAATGATTTGGGTTTTTGTTGGGAGAAGTGCCCTCTTTTTTCCTCGACCATCCATACTTGCCACTTAAAAACCCCTTTTGTGAATGCCTCCATTAGTGATTTGAATATGGCTTGGTTTTAGGTCTCCATGACCCTTGATTAGCTAGTTGGGTATTAAATCTACATCAGTCTACGTGCTTCAACTGATGAGACCCTTTCACACCATTACCTTTTCCCCAACTCCCATCTCCATTACCCAATCGACCTCTCATGCCTTTCCATGGTCTTCTGCTTTGTCTGATCCTTTTCTCCTCCACTAACTGATTTGAGACACCCTTCCATGGATTATGAGAAAGATGCAAAGGAAATTTTAGAGGAAAATTTTCTTCTACATCATCTACCCATGATTCGAAATTTCTCACCATCTTTGTAGGTTTATAGAAAGTTTTAAACTATAAGTCATCATTGAAGAAATTTTTGAAATACTAAAAAAATTTAACATTTCAGGGGGGCTACAATAGATGCTATGCTATAATTTTTTGAAAAACTAGGACCACTTTGTGTGGCCCCCCTTTTTGAACCCCTTAATATCCACCATTTAAAAAAAATAGGTATAGTTTAGAAAGTAGATTCAGAGCACTACAAATCTTGTTTTCATTGCATCTTCAAATTTTGAGTGTAATTATATTCATTCTCATCCAAGACCAATATTTCCTGATTTTAGAAAAAAGTGGCCACTTAAGACCCCATTTTGGTCCCCCATTAACATGCACTAACCCCTTATAAAATGTATTATTTTAAAAATAAACTAAAGTAACTATTTTTAAATTTTCAAATATTTATAGTAGATGGTGAAAGTGACACATTTACAATTTTTTATTCCCTATTAATATTGATATTTATTAAGATGGATTGAAGTTTGAATAGTTTTAAGAGTCATTTAGAATAAGTTTACTCTTTTTTTCTAATAAGTGTCTTAATCTAATTTACACATAAACATTAATATTACACATATTAAAAAAAAAGAGTAGAAATTTTTTCCCAATAAAGTTCATACAACACACAACCTTAACCAAAAAATCCTAAGAAACGAATTAGTATTTAACATCTATTTATGTTGTAGGGAACCATGTTTTAACTATTTAGATCAAAGCTTTATCCTATGCTAGGGCCTCACTAGTCATGGTTTCTAGAGAGGAGATTCTTACGGGGAGGAGTTCTCTATGAAGAGAGGATTGATTTTCCACTGCCAAAAACTGTGGCCAAGGTTCCCTAACCTTAACAAGTGGACTTTATATTCTTGGTGTTGGTGTTTTTTTTAGCTAGGATTTGCAATTCTCTAAGAGGTATCCAACCTCCATGATAAAGAAAAAAAAAGTCTAGTGGCCAACTAACGAGATTCAATCAAAGACTGACATCTCCTACACTTTTGGCTCTGTGAAACCGAGGTGGGTAAACCTAAGTGTGTTCATAAGAATGTTCTATGACTGATAATAACACTTCTTCTTATAGATTACAATCCATACACACGCAATGAGATAGTAATTACTCTTGGTATTGGAAGACCAAAGAATAATAACAGGTATCTTAGAGAAACGGGACTGAAGACTATAATATAAGATTTGCATCTCGTAGAGAGAAAGGGTTTAATATTTTGGTTTGTTCAGATATTAGACCTTCATGTTTAGAATCACAACCCCATAGTAATCCTGAAGAAAATAGCCAGTGCCTCATCCATTGGGTAGGAGTCATACAAAACATAATCTAGATATTATGGACATATCACCATAATGCTTTACATCATGCAAATTTTAGTTTTAAAACAACACTCCTTAGCAATCTTGAATATATAATCATAAATCTGTAACTCATTTTGAAGCAATTTTATTAACTCATTGAGTTAAAGCAGGTAAATGAAGAACACATTCAAATATACCATTGAAAGTGAATGAAAATATCATTAATAGGCTCATTCACAACTTATGACATACAATTAGGAGAGCAATTGTTCCAAAATGATTATCCTTTATTGCTCTAATATCTATAATTACATCAGCATAGCTTGCTTGCTTCATAGAAAACCTGACCATAAAAGATATTAACTAAAACCTCCAAGAAAACTATAGTAAATGAATTGACTGTAGATATATTCAAAACCTCCTGGATCCAATATCTGACCCTTAACAATGAGCTATGAAATCTCCTTTATAGGATAGGAGAGCAACAAAGCATCGGGCTACATTGTTCATTTCAAATGAATTTCTTTCAACATGAAATTCAAATTCACATTCCTCATCATTAGAAAACATTGTGTATGATCTGAGGAATCAAAAAACGGTTACACAGTAACCAGTCGAAGAAGAAACAAAAAAGGATGGGCCACGCACGCGTACATCCACATCTACAAGATGAAACACCAGGAAAATCACCGCCCACGAGAAACACACCCGACACCAACAATCATTTGGTTGACACACGGCCCCGGTACAGGCGACCGCTACTGGTTCTTGCCTCAGTTAGAGGCGGAACCACCTTCTTCTTTTCATCCACATCAACATGAACTCTAGCAACCTGGCACGGTACCATTATAGTTATTGGTGCAACTGCAAGGACCTCTTCATTTATAGCCATGAGGCCAGTCAAGGTCTCAAGATAACAATGATAATCTGAGTCAGTCTCAGAACCATCACTGCCAGAGCTTGAAGAAAGAACAATAGGGGAAATAAAATGCCTCGACCTCCTGCCCATACCCTAGGCACTTGCCTCAGGAACGTCCGGACGACACTGTTCCTTTAATTTCTGCGAACTCCCTGCACCTATCCTTGCACTTCGACGTGGCTCAGACTTATCCATTGAAGAAATGTAACTTAGAGACTGCAAACAAATCCACTACCTACCAACTCAAAAATTGCAATGATAATATAGAGCAATTTATCCGTTACTATAGAATAATCAAGCGTAGGGAATATTAATTTCCCAAATGTTCGCATGGGTATGCAAACGATTAGTGGCTGATATTTCCACCACAAATTTATTTCAGGCGTACAATGCATCATTGTTTCTATCAGGAGGTTACCGCTCGCACGCAAGGAGATCAGGAGAAAATCCTCTAAAAAAACTCATGCCATTAATAAAATAAGTTTCAAAGCGTAAAAGCTCCTCACACGGATGATCAACAACTTCTTAAATTGCACCATTAATGTAGAATGGACCTGGCAAGTTGGACGACTCAGATTAAGTCAACGAGTGTTGAAAATCCACATCACCGCTTGGGAAAGAACACAGCCAATCATAGCCCATGAAAACATGAGGTCGCAATCGGACAGTAGGCCCCACCTAGCCCTGTTTCTTTAAGAGCCAGGCCACATGTCACTTTTTCGTAGACCTCGCAGTACTTTAGGAACATTTACTTTTCTCATGTGAGGCCTGCGAGGGATGGTCATTATTAATCCTCGTCATTAAAATTCCACTGGTGAAATGACATCCATCTGTCACTATTGGTGCCTCGGGAAAAGACCCCACACTTCCGTATATGATAGATGGCGGCATCTCGTAGACCTCACACCACTTTAGTGACATCAGCAGATATACCTGCGAGGTCTATGAGGAATAGTCCAGATCATCTGTGATCAGACGGTTCACCAAGCTGAAAGTAAACAAATATATAATAGTTGTGGGATTGACCAAAAAACCCTTGGTGATACAAATATCAAAAGCCAAAGTGGCATATAGGAAACCGATAGGTTAGGTGAAAAGGGGCTGGTAAGAGCATGAAGGAAAGGCTCAACCAGACAACTTAAGTGACCGGTTACGCTCGGTAGCAAGTCATTGTTGAAATATAACATGAGGGTTTCAATATTTGATAATTTATATTACCATGGGTAATATAAAACCTTAAAACCTTAGCCTCCCCCCTTTGAAAATTAAAAGTACCATCACTTGGCATCCCTTGATTGAATGCGAGATTTAGATTACCATTGTGCTTAAGATTTTTTCACTATAGTAATCAATTCATTCAATGACTAGGAAGTGATGCTAAATGGTTAGGTTTGGGTGTGGGTGTAGGAATCTCTCATGATCAAATCATGGTATCTAAATTTCAACCCTAACACTACATTATTTAATATTATATTTATTTGGGTTTGGATGACCAACTTTATAGTTTTAGTTGGAATTGTGCTATGAGGTTATTGCTTATGTGTTGGGGTATTATTTATTGATAGATTTTACTACCTCAATATTTTATCACATGAATTTTTCCTACATCTTAGTAGACATTGACATCTCTAAGGATATTTTAGTATATATATTATATTTATTAGGTGGGGGGCCATCTATGAGTCTAACTATTGGATTACAAGGGTTTACCTAAATTTGATATTGTCACTACTATAATACTAGTCACATAGCTTCAAATCATTATTGTGCAATGAATTAGGAGGTTGATGTAGTATCTTTGTGGAAGGATATTGTTCCTCATCATATCACTATAGAGGACCCCCTCCCTAATTCTAATTCTCCTCCTATCAAGGATCCTCTTGTGACAACAATTTCTACTTCTCTTCTAGGGTACTTGAGACTATTCTAGTAGTTGAGCCTACTTCTTCTAAGATTGACCATATTTCTTTTGAATTCTTCCCTTAGTTGTTCCTACAGGTTCTAGTGTAAATGACCTCTTCTCTAGAATCATTTTTAGGGATTTCTCTAGCTCATTCAAAGTATCTTGCCAAGAGGATGATTATTGATTCTGAACCTTTGGCCCCAATAACTTGAAAGGAGATTTTCTTGGACTCTTGAACATATTTTAGAAGAGTAAGGAAGGTCCTCCAAATATTATTACATGCCCACAATATTGGGATAGGAGAAAATAATGCTATATGGGGTTTAGGGATACTGTAGGCTAGTCCTTAGTTGTCATGTTACAAAAGGGAGTTTGATTTTTTACATTTAACAAAATATTTTCCCTTGAAGCATTTGTGGAACGTTGATTTGAGTGGGGTTGGTGGCCCAAATTCTTGGTTGTACAAGGGTGTGGGCCCTTTCAAAACCCACACTTACGTATAATAAAAGAATAATTCACGTTCAATATAATTTTTTCTATACTTTTAAAAGTTGATTAGACTAGGTATTGGTATTTTTGTGAATTTTATATCACATTCAACAATTATTTCAAATATTGACTCAACTAGCTTTTTCAAACATTTCAAAGATCTATAATAGATGGTGAAAGTGATATATTGACGAATTCTTTGAGCTACTATCTATATTGACACTTATCAAGTTAGATTCAAATTTGAATAGTTTTAAGAGTAATTTAGAATACGATTACATTTTTTTATTTTTCTTATAGAATTTTATTTTTTTCTAAATAAGTGTCTTATATTAATTTATCTATAAATATTAATATTACATATATCCAATACAAAATTTTCATATAAAACATAACCTTAACCAACAAATTTCAAGAATCAATTCATATTTAATATTATTATTTTTAATTAAATTTTATTATGATTCACTCTCAATTTAATATTTTATATACTTTCAGAATTTGATTAGACTACCTTGCCATTTTTGTGAATTTTCCGAACAATCACACTCAAAAAAAATAATTGTTTAAAAAACTAATTGAACGACCTTTCTTAAAAATTTCCAAGACCTATGTAGTAGATGGTGAAAGTGATATGTTGATAGATTTTTCTAGTTCCTATAAATATTGACATTAATAAGGTGGATTTAAATTTGAATAGTTTTATAATTCATTTTGAATATATTTACCTTTTTAAAGTTTCTTATAGCAATTTTTTCCTTATAAATAAGTGTCTTATATTATATTATATATAATGATTAATATTGCATAAATTAAAAAATTGGGTAGAAAAGGTCATACATTAAAGTCCATACATAACATAACCCTAACCAAAAAATTCTAAGAAAATAATTCGTATTTAAAATATTAACCTTTTAATAAGTTTTCATAATAATTCACATTCAAGATAAGCATTTCTATATTTTCAAAAGTGGATTAGATTACCTTGGCATTTTTGTGAATTTTCATATGGAATGATCACGTTTAACAAATAATAATGTATTGTTCCAAAAATTGATTGAACTACCTTTTTAAAAAAGTTTAAGGACCTATAGTAGATGGTGAAAGTGACATGTTGACAAATTATCCACATACTATAATGATATTTATTAAGCTAGATTAAAACTTGAATTGTTTGAAGAGTCATTTAGAATATACATATTCATATACATATACATGAATAAGCATCTTAAATTACCTTTTATATAAAGATTAAAATTGCATACATCCAAAAGATAAAAGTGAGAATAAAAATCACATGAAAAAGTCCATACAAAACATAGTCTTAAACAACAAATCCATAATTAACATAATAACCATTTTATAAGATTTCATAATAAATGAAATTTAACGTAAACTTTTATATAATTTTATAAGTCAATTAGACTACCTTGACATTTTTGTGAATTTTTTTTATAGTCACATTCAACAAAAACTTTTGTATTGTTTCAAAAACCAACTCAACTACCCTTTTTAAAATTTTCAAAGATACATAGTAGATGGTGTAAGTGATGTGTTGATAAATTCTCTAAATCCTTATGATATTTGTATTATTAGGTTGGATTGAAATATACATGCTTTTAGGAATCATTTAAAATATATATATTTTCTTAATTTCTTATAATAATTCATTTTTTATGAATAAGTATCTTATATTATTTTATATATAAGTTAGTATTTTACATATCTAAAAAATTAAAATAAATAAATAAATAATTATAGACAAAATTAATTTTTAATCAATAAATCTTAAAAAAATAATCATATTTAACATAATAATAAACCTCAATTCATTTTCAATGTAAAATTTTCATAATAATAATATTTGTATGAGAAATTAAGTATTATTGGGGTTAGAATTAATAATTTCTTAACATTAGTTTATAAAATCAGCATCAATGACAAATATTACAAACAAAAATAAGTATTTTAATCTAAAATTATATTTATAAGTGAAATGAAGTATTATAAGAGTTAGAATTATTAATCATATAAAAAATAATTAATGAAATCACCACAATAATTTTAAAGCTAAGAATTAATTCTAAAATTATAATAAAATATAACTATAAAAAATCATAAAATATTTTACATACCTAATTTTTTATTTTATTAGAGGAGTATGTCCCTTAGTGATTTAAAATCCCTCTAAAGATATTCTTAAATACCATTAATTATTTCAACAAAGTAAACATTAGATAATTTGGAGAACTATAGAGTGAAAGCTCATAAGTTGTAGGATTAGATCCTCCATTGTAAATAATATAAACCAATAGACTTGACTTAAAAAATGGTCTTTATGCCCTGTATGAGGCAAAACATAAACAAAGAAAATCCATTTCTAATTTCATAACAATGAGATTTAAGAGTATATGAAAATCATTTATCTTTCAACTAGGAATTAAGTACCCCTATTTGTTAGATTGAATTTTCTAGTATAATATTAGTTATTTAATTAACACTTCCACATCCATCAATTATTAATATAAATGAATATATACATCTTATTAAATTAATCTAAATATTTACAATTATTTTCCTTCACTACCATCTACATATAAACACACATAATACCCACATATTTACAATTAACTAATATACTATATATTAATACATAATATTTAAACCATTGCTACCTCTTCCACTCTCACCATTACATAACACCAACCATTGCCTCTTCCACTCTTGCCATTACATAATGTCAACTGTTGTCTCTCCCATTACGCAACTCTTGCAAGCGACTTGTAATGGTAGGACATCAAAATAAATGCAATTGTTTTGAATGTACACAGACTCCTCATCGTGGCTATAGGATGCCTCTTGACGTAATAAAGATTAATATTGCATAAAATAAAAATTGGGTAGAAAAGGTTACACATCAAAGTCCATACATAACATAACCTTAACCAACAAATTCTAAGAAACTAATTCATATTTAAAATATTAACCTTTTAATAAGTTTTCATAACAATTTGCATTCAAGATAATCATTTCTATATTTGGAAAAGTGGATTAGATTACCTTGGTATTTTTGTGAATTTTCATATGGAATGATCATATTTAACAAAAATTAATGTATTGTTTCAAAAATTGATTGAACTACCTTTTTAAAAAAAGTTTAAGGACCTATAATAGATGGTGAAAGTGATATGTTGACGAATTCTCCATGCTATAATGACAATAATTAAGCTAGAATATATATATATGAATGAATAAGCATCTTAAACTATCTTATATATAAAGATTAAAATTGCATATATCCAAAAAAAAAATTAGAATAAAAATCACATGAAAAAGTCCATACAAAATATAGCCTTAACCAACAAATCCCCAAAAGCCAAGTCATATTTAACATAATAACCATTTTATAAAATTTCATAATAAATCAAATTTAACGTAAGCTTTTATATAATTTTATAAGTCAATTAGACTACCATGACATTTTTAAAATTTTTAAAGTAGTCACATTCAACAAAAACTTTTACATTGTTTCAAAATCCAAGTCAGCTACCTTTTTTAAAGTTTCCAAAAATACATAATAGATGGTGAAAGTGATGTGTTGACAAATTCTCTAAATCCTAATGATATTTGTATTATTAGATTGGATTGAAATATAAATGATTTTAAGACTCATTCAAAATACCTTTAATTTTTTAATTTCCTTTCTTATATTATTTTATATATAAATTAATATTTTACATATCTAAAAAAAATTAAAAAAAAATAATTATACACAAAATTAATTTTTAATCAATAATTCTTAAAAAAATCATATTTAACATAATAATAAACCTCAATTCATTTTCAATTTAAAAATTTCCACATAAATGTTTTCACTTTCTAAAGTTGATTAGACTACTTTTTAAAAAAAAATCTAGAATATCACATTCAACAAAAACTTTTATATTGTTTCAAAATAAATAAATAAATAAATATATATATATATATATATATATATATATATATGCATCTTAAACTATCTTATATATAAAGATTAAAATTGTATACATATATATATATAAAATAGAATAAAAATCACATGAAAAAGTCCATACAAAATATAGCCTTAACCAACAAATTCCAAAAAATCAAGTGATATTTAACATAATAACCATTTTATAAAATTTCATAATAAATCAAAGTTAACGCAAGCTTTTATATAATTTTATAAGTCAATTAGACTACCATGACATTTTTGTGAATTTTTAAAGTAGTGACATTCAACAAAAACTTTTACATTGTTTCAAAAACCAAGTCAGATACCTTTTTTAAAGTTTCCAAAAATACATAATAGATGGTGAAAGTGATGTGTTGATAAATTCTCTAAATCCTTATGATATTTGTATTATTAGATTGAATTGAAATGTAAATGATTTTAAGACTCCTTCAAAATACCTTTAATTTTTTAATTTCCTTTCTTAAATTATTTTATATATAAGTTAATATTTTACATATCTAAAATAATAATAATAATAATTACACACAAAATTAATTTTTAATCAATAATTCTTTAAAAAAATCATATTTAACATAATAATAAATCTCAATTCATTTTCAATGTAAAATTTTCCACGTAAATGTTTCCACTTTCCAAAATTGATTAAAATTCTAAAATATCCCATTCAACAAAAGCTTTTATATTGTTTTAAAAACCAATTCAACTAAGTTCTTGTAATAAAATTCAAAGATGTGTAGTTACATGGTAAAAGTTATAACGTTTACGAATTCTCTGAGTTCCTCTCGATACTGACATTTATCGAGCAGTATTGAAATTTGAATAGATTTTTGAAATTAAGCGCCGCCAAAATTAGGTGAAGTCCATGCAAGAGCACACGTTATAATTGTCATGGACGGAATTTTCTAACAAACTTTTCCCATTCTTCTTCCTGCGTTCGTCAACCCACGCGAATTTACTACCAAATTCTTGTCTTCTTTTTGTAACATGTTTCTCGTGGCCTCTGCAGGTTCCTCCTCATTGTTATGGATTTAATTTCAACTTTGGCAACCTCAAACTGCTATAAATACACTAGCAAATCTCTCTTTCCATCAATACTGTTTCTTGTTTCTTCAATATACACAATAGTTTATTTGATTAGCTTTGAAGAGCAGAGGAACAATGGTTTCAGGTGATTTTGGCAGTTCACCCAACTGGGGAAGATCTCTTATTGCAGTTGAGAGTGTTGAAGAATTGGCTAAAAGGCAGCTCCAACAAGTTCCAGACAGATATGTGAAAAGTGATGAAGAGAGACCAGCAATGTTTGAACCTTCAACTGATCTATTTGACAATGAGATGAATAGTATTGTCATTGATATGAGTAAGATTGCACAACCACAACACAGAGAAGAAGAGATCAGAAAAATGGATAAGGCTTGTCAAGAATGGGGATTCTTTCAGGTATTATGAATTTTAATTTTCTTTGAATAGATATTCCATTTTTCTGTTTATTGAATAAACCTACATCTATGCTAAGAATTTCATTCAATTAAACTGTAAAGACCAAATCAGAATTTAAACTTTGATATATTATATAATATACCATTTTTGAACCACAACCATGTTTTCAGAAACATGACCAGAGTTTCTGTTTCATGTTTTGACAGTCTGTCAGGTGAGATCTGTTGTGAGAAGCCATTTCTGGACAGTTCTTTTATTTTTATAGTTATTTACGTATATATAATAGTAAAGATTATTATTTTTTATTAAGAATAAAGATAGATTTTTGAAATGGTTTATATCCTCTTACAAGGATAAGATCAGTTGAGTCTACCAAATAAAGATGAAATTGTTACAAGGGATCAGCAGCACAAATATTAAAAAACAGCAGCTACCACAAACAACACTAACAAATGGTACAAGACCAAGCACCCAACAAATGGCTAATACGTGGCTTGAAACCATAGAGATCCGAAAAACCCTGAACACTAACAGCAGGCCTTCCCACTGACTGGCTGAAACAGATTTTCTTCTTGACCATTCCCTATTTTTCGATCATAAGAATTCATAAAACTTTTTTAGCACTTTATGTCTAAGCAATCGCAAGAAAACAGATCCTCTCCCTACCCAATACCTCCAACAACCACGAATCTGAAAAACCATGTCTCCAAACCTCTTCCAACCTTACACTAACATCCTTCTCTCCAATAAACTCTTCCTTCCTTATTCTGGCTACAGACTATATACCTGCTTTCTGCAGTGATTCGAAGTCATCTAAACCTCAAATATTTAGTGCTAATAAATACAATGATATGGTTTTTTAAAATTTTAATTATATTAATGATAAATAAAATGAATAGAAACAATTGTATAGAAAAATTATGTTATATATTTTGAAAAATACACCATATATATACCAGTATTTTAAATGCAACCTTTTAAGATAAAGCTATCTTAGTGGCTCTTGGAGAAAGCTTGTGAGCTGGGTTGGAAAAATGTTATTTTCTAGATGGATTCAATGGTGTTGGTTTCTCCCTTGAATAAGGGGAAAGCTTCTCAATCTTCTTGAAAGTTGTTTCTTTATGTGGCTCAAATTCTTTGCATGGCATGGAATTTAAATTCCATCTCTTTTATTCATATTTCTCGTGAGTGGAATGCTGTTGCAGATTGTTTGCTTAAATGGGCTTCTGATGTTGATTGTAGATGGCACATATTATGAATTGGGGGTCACTTTCTTCAGTCCAAAGCTCAAAACTAATTTCACTTGCTCACCATTCACTCACTCATCATGATTTGAGATTTGAGCTGATATTCTTCTTTCTGATTCTTGTTTGCCTCTTGCTTTCTTGTTTTCTTGTGAGCCTGGTTGAAGGTGGTTCTGTAATAAACCTCCTTGAATTTTTGTTCTCTGGATTTTAATGACAACCATTGTTATTTGAAAATCTTTATGTAACTATTTCAGTTTCATCAATATATATATATATATATGAAAAAAGAAAGGAAGATAGATAATTCGATTGAATTAGCAGTTTAGTCAGGTAACCATGGATGTGCATGCTTTACAGGTTGTTAATCACGGTATTCCTCATTCACTGATAGACAGTCTGAAAAAAATTGGCAAAGAGTTTTTCCAGCTGCCATTGGATAAGAAGCAGAGATATTCAGTGAGGCAAGGAGATCTTCAGGGCTATGGTCAGACCTTCGTTGTGTCTGAAAATCAGAAGCTGGATTGGGGTAATGTGTTAGGATTGATCATGTCTCCTTCCGAGCTCAGAGATATGAAATTCTGGCCGACTGAGCCTGCTGATTTCAGGTATTGCAGAATGCCATATGGAAAAAAATTATATTAATGTTATAATTGTAGAAAATTGAACCTTTTTTCTTTACATAGATGGCTTAGATTATCTGTAGAGCAGTTTTGTTCACCTCTAGATTCAGGATGAAATTTGAGGTCTGGATGCTACTGGGAACCTTCTTTTGTCTTGTCTTTGAAATGAGCTCAAATGTATTTTTTCTGTTTGCTAGGCCTGGAACATTAATTGGTTCAGTAGTCAAATGTCAAACTATTTTATCTGTTTGCTAAGTCTAGAATATTATTTGATTCAATAGTCAATTGTAAGGAAGGTAATATGCAAGTACCGTTGGGTTCAATTGTTTATTGATTCAATGACCTGTCTGTGCTTATCCCCAACTAGAGAATTGTTTGGCGTTTGGATTTGGAAGGCTATAAGTAAGCATCGTTTTAAATAATTCTTTGAGTCATTGTAGTTGCATTCTCCTGTTCAGAATGTTAAAAAAAAAAAATTTAAAAGTCATTGTAGTCTATCCAGAATGTTAGAAAAACATTTTTTTTTCAGAAATGTCATTGTAGTTGCATTTTCCTGTCTAGAATGCCACAAAAACTATATATATATAATTTTTTGAAAAGTTATTGTAGATGCATTCTCTTATCTAGAATTTTAGGAAAAAAATAAATTAGAAAAGTCATTTTAGTTACATTCTCCTGTCCAGATTGCTAGAAAAATTAAAAAACTATTTTTTTTTTAAGAAAAGTAATTGCATTCTACTATCCAAAATGCTAGAAAAACAAATATATAAAAGTCATTGTAATTGCATTCTCCTCTCCAGAATGCTAGAAAAATAAAAAGGACAAGGTTGGATGCAATTTCTAAGTAACTATGACAGAATAAATAGCCGTACACTTTTATATTTTAATATAAAGAGAAAGTTGTATTTCCTTAATAATCTAGATATCATCAATGTAAATGAAACCAATTTCCATCAACTTTGAAATTTATCTTGTCACAAGTATGGCCATCCTCTTGTACAGTGGTAGAATTCGTGGTAATGAACCCATGCATAACTATCATACGTAACATTAACACTTTTTCTAACCTCTGTTTTCTGTATTTGGCCTGGAATAAACACTATATGTTAAAAGTTCTCTTGACCTTACTAGTTGATTATTACAGTTTTAGTTACATTCAGTTATAGAAATGGTTTTATCTGAACTAAAGAAAGTGATATCAGCCTGTCTTGGGCGATCCAGACTTAGAATAAAAAAGACTGGTATTTAAAATTCTATGGGCAAAACATCTGTAATATTTTCCTTCTGGGATTTACAGGGAGAATGTGGATGCATACAATACTGAAATGAAAAGACTTGCTAGGCAACTGTTGGCTTTGATTGCTGAGTCATTGCAGTTGCAACCTGACTTTTTTGAGAAGAAATTTGACAATGCATTCCAAAGAATGAGGATGAATTACTATCCTCCCTGTGTTAGTCCAGATCTTGTTCTAGGACTAAGTGCACATGCAGACATGGTAGCCCTGACTCTACTGCTGCAGGATGATGAAGTTCTGGGATTGCAGATTCACAAGGATGACCAATGGAGATCTTTGAAACCAATTCCTTATGCCCTGGTCATTAATATTGGAAACTTGATAGAGGTAATCTCATTGTCCCTATAAAAGAGACAATCTTTAGGAATAAAAAAATTGAAAACAGGAAATCAGAAAATGAATGTGATTAGTCTTCCTCTTATTCTCTTGCTTGCCAATGCATACAGAGGCTATAAGGCACTATAATGGTCGATAATACATTACATTATGAGTTCTCTGTTCTTTTTCTCAAGTTGTGAATCTGAATTTGCAGGTTATGACAAATGGAAGATACAAGAGCAGAGTACACCGAGCAGTTACGAACAAGGAGAAAGCAAGACTATCAATTGGAGTATTTTATGCTCCCGGATTCACTGAGGAGATTAGTCCTGCCCCTGAACTGATAGATGATAATCATCCCTGCTTGTTCAGGAAATTTATACACCAGGATTACATGCAAGACTATTACTCTCGTGGAGTAGATGGAAAAAAATCATTTTATGAATTTGCTGGCATAAAAAATTGAGCCTTTATATCAGAAACCAGAAATGAGAAATGCAACAGAAACAGTAAACAGGGTTGGGTGAAGTTGCACTGTTTTCCATTCACAACCATATATTTGACATTTTGTTTATTTATTCCCATTATATGTAAAGATTATTGTAACCACTTTTCTATATAAATAACACAGAGAAGTACAAATTGACTACTCAACCAGTTGCAACGGATTCAGAAATCCAGCTGTTTTAGATGTGCAGCCGTAGCCGTTTTCTGAAAAAACAGGCTGTCTCGTTCACAACAGTCGTTGGTTGTTGCAAAATAGAAGATTTAGCTTGGTGTAATAAAAAATTTCAAAGATGGCATATAATCATTTATTTTAATATCTATAACATAAAGAATTTTTATTTACCACTCCTTCAACATAAATATGTTTGTTTTTCTAAATTCAGAATGAATATAATTGTTTATTTATTTTATTTTGATTAAAGGTTAAAAAGATTTTGGAAGGGATCTAATCTCTGTTATAACATAAATTAAAAAAAATTAGTAAGATAATCATCCAAAAACGTAGTTAATACAAAGTTAGTCAAAAAGAACAATTTTAAAATTGTAGTACAATGAAGATTAAAATTAGCACACAAGATTACAAGGGATTAAGGGCTATACGTGCCTTCCATTCATTTTTAAGAATTCAAGATGGTTATCCACAAACTCCACAATCTAATCATCTAATATATTATCCTTATTCATCTTCTTCCTTCTAGTAGGCTCCTCTTGAATTGAATTACCCTCTTTTATTATAATATGCATGTGTTTGTATTTATAAGCATAAAATAAAAACTCATCAAATAGTTTAATTAAATGAAAAACCAAATGTTATAATCCTTTGTTTACTATAATATCCACACATTTATAAAAAAAAATATGGAGTGATTTTATTAAATAATGAGTCCAAAACCATAGGTAAAATCCACCCATGTAGTTCATTCTAAGAAAGGAAAAAAGTAAAAAATAAACTGCATTACTTAACCCAATCCTTGTAGTTGAGAGATCAAATGGAAATATATCCTTTTAATGTCCCACCTTGGAAAGTGTCTTCCACCTTGTAAGAGGAAATATGTCCAATCTTTGAATCTCATTTCGTAATGTTATACAAAGTATAAACACATTACTAATAATGTCCCACTTGTATATTTTATATAGGGGAAACACAAATTTAGATCAATTTCTAAGGGTAGTTATGTCCATTATTTTCTAGTACATCAAGAAAATTTCTTGGTACTCGCTAGTTTCATCAATGAGTCAACAAAAGAATTCATGATATCAATTATTTCCATAATACATTTTTCATAAGAAACTATTAATTTTCAACCTTGGGAACCATGGAGCTATTGCATCCATCTTACAATGCTTACATCCATATTGAATAGAGTCCCAATGTAAACACCTCTCATCAACACCATTTCTCCTTTAACCATCTTGCAATTGATTGAGTGAAAGACTACCTACATACCTTAATCATTCATTTTACTTACAGATATCAAGTTTGCATCTTGCAAAAGCCTGGGGAGTGGCCTAACCCTCACATATTTAAAAAATAATTTGACAATCAATAATCTTTTGAATTGATTTATCACCTAAAAATACATCACCTCCATTAAAACTCATATTTTAAATAAAATTGTTTATGATCATTCATATGGAAAGAAACACTAAAATTAACTAGTCATGTGCATCATGACAAGAATGTGTACTTGAAGATTCTAAGCAAACAACCCCAACTTCTTCAATGGAGGAATTTGTATCTAAGGAAGATGCATTTTCATATACCTTCACTTTACTTCAATCTTATTAAACTTCCATCTCTTTTCAAAATTTCTAGATTTACCATAATTCTAATATTTTAAAAAAATATACTCGAGATATGGATTTATCTTCTAACTTTATATTTCTATCTCATGAATCTTTCTCGACTTTCTTGTGAGGGTAGCTTAATGTACACATATATATTTAATGTCTCTTTTTGGACCCTAAAATATCAAATTGAAATCCTAAATAACTATTTTGATGAGAAGCTATTGAATAGTTTACTTCACATTAGACATTCATAAGGGAGTGCTAGTACTTATTTTGATGAGACTTTAGTAGCTATTCTCACCTAAATACAAGAAATGGTTTTTGGTGGTGTTTCATTGAGAACAATCCAACAAAATGTGTTGAAATAAATCATCTTAAAGGATTGTTTTCCTTAGTATGTACCCTGAAAACTAGCGTTAGGGAATATCAAGTGACCAAATGTGTATTCCCTTAGATGACACCATTCATTTACCCTAAAGATTTCTTGTTTCCCATGGTTTTATCCTAATAACATAAAAATTCCATTGTATTTTGCAAAAAAATTATATGTTGAGGTTCATTTAGGCCTCAACATCAACTATTTATGTTTACCTCCACATTTGGGCCAAGGGCATGACAGGGTATGCAAACATGATGCATATCATTATGCAGATCAAAAACCTCCTACCTATAGGATCTTAATTGGTGATAGTATGCATGTTCAACCTCTCCATCTCTTAGTGATATTTGTTATCATGTGGTAATTGATTTCCAAAGGGAAGAAGCTTAATAGTAGTAATATGAATTCTATGCAAACTCAGACAATATCTACAAATTACGTGGGATCTAGTATTTGATAACACATCCAAACATGTCATATTCTCATCTAGATCCCTATCAAATTTTAGACATCCCATCTTGAAAGGGTATAAACCACATTATAGTTGATGGTTAAATTTAAAGGGCGAATCCTTTTGTCTAAGGTCCTAACAAGGGTATATCTGGTGATATCATCATAGATGGAGATTCCTTTATCAAATGTTATTTCATATGTGGGTTGCATCATTGAAAATTTAAAGATTCCAATAGCTAACTCACAACATTCTAATGTATATCATGGAGTTAGATCCTCTAGTTGGCCACATCAGTCACACACTAGAGTAGAATAAGTTGAATATATTGATCATTCTATTACTCCACAAGCATCTAATTCCCTTCAATATGTTGTAGGGCTATGGGTTTTGTAGCTTAAATTATTTCTTTAGGATTGATGCCATCATGCTTCATAGTCCATTACACACATCATTGTTATAGTTATTAGATGTGAAAACTTCAAATGAGCCAATGAATTCCATAATTATAGCTAGAAATGGCAAGATTCAAGGTCCTAGTACATTGACTCAAGTATATTCTTTTAAACATTTTAGTTAAATTTAAATTGTAAAATTTAAACTATATGCTTGTTGTCCTATAGAGATAAACTCTTTGAAACTTATAAATATTTTTTACATACATTTGTAGCTCAAACTAGTAGGTGATACTCCTAGTTTTAAAAGGAAGTCAAGTGCATATAAGATGCTTCCTACACCAATCTAAGAAGGAGAGAGTTATAAAAATTTCTTAAACACCTTAACAGTTATAGATTTAGATGCACATACATATCATAATCAAATAAACAATTCAAGAATAACATAGAATTTGCATGGGGAGAACCCTTTTGGGAGAAAAAAAACAACTTAATTATATTACTCAACAACAACAAACAAGTTACAATATAATTATAGAGCTATTCTCTTGCAGGAATCTTAACACTTCTCAATTTTGGAGTAATTCCAATAGCATAACAGTACTTCAAAAACAAAAACCCTCAACTCCAAAAGAAAAGTGATCTAAATATATGATCTTACAATGCATTAATTAGACATTTCTAAAAATCCAACACTCAAGATTGAAGATGAACCATGGGAAACACCAAAACAACTATGCATGCATATTGGCAAGTTTCCTCTTCTCATCACATGCAATATTGCAACTACCAATCATCACTAATCTTGCACATGAAAAGATAGACTTGCCAAAATATAACCATGCCTCTGAAAATCTCACATTCCATGTGTGGTTGCTTAATTCTGCAATTTTTTAGTATATTATGGAGATCAAACTAACATGGAAAAACCAAACAAACCCTATGAAATATTACTCCATACTAGACATGCTAAATTAAGACATTGAAACAACTAGAAATGCCAAATGAAATAATTTAAAGCACAAATAACATGAAGCACATCTATCCCATATTGGATTGGTGCTATCCTTTATGTAGAAGATAGCCCTTTCCCAATCCTTGATAAGCTTAGTGAGATGATAGACAATGAGATGCTTGGTGAAATCAAGTTGCCTATAATAAGGATGCTCTAAATGTAGATGATGAAATGAGAGAAAATGCATTGCATTTATAGGAGAAGTTGAGAGAGGAGAAGCCAAGATTAGGCAATGTGGGACTAAATCCCATCCAATAGGAGAGAGCCACTTGTCACAATGGGATTGGCCCATGCTTGTGCAAGTTTTGGCCAATGTGCCTATTCAAATTTGAAAATGGCCATAAATGCATGTGGTTGAGGGTTTTTGGGGGGAATTGTGTTTGTCCAAAAAAGTCAAACATGAGAGTTAATGAGGGAATATAAGTGTTTTAATAAATCAAATAAAGTGATTTATTGTGCAAGTGGGTGGGTTAGTTAAGAGTTTAGATTTGACTCTAGTTGAGTCAAAAGCTAGAGAATGACTGATTATGATTAGAAGTTAATTAATCTAGATTAGTTAACCTGGATGATATTAGGAGGGGATGATATTAGGAGGTGACATTTGATTTAAATCATTTTGATTTATTGAGTCAAATGAGAAGAAATGAATATGAGTGATTTAATTAAATCAGGAACTATAGGAGATTAATTAATTAATTTGATTTAATTAATTAAAAAGGGGAGAATGATTAAATGTGATGTTTAATTAATAATGTTAATTTTGTATATCTACACCATGCAAACTCAAAATGAAATAGAAATTGCTTTCATGCATAGCTCCACTTATAATACCTGTGTTAGAGTACCAGGTTGTTTACTTAATTAATTTAACCATGTTGATTAATTAATTAAGTCACCTTTACTTTATTTCACTTAAGCTAAACTTAGGCCCTTTAATAATTAATTAATTATTAATCCTAGGGTTTTCACTTTTAGGGTTTTGATCTCCTTTCAAAAGGATTGATCTCTTTGTAATTAATTATTCCTATTTATGCAATTTTACTCTCTGGTTTTGCAAAGCAATATATTTGTGTTATTCGAATATCTTCTATGTGACAAGTTATTTGCTTGCAGGTGTTCATTGGGTTCTGTGAGGTTGTGCTTTCATAATTCTAATATGGTACTTCAGATCTATCGCTTCCTATTCATTTTTTAAAGGATCTTTCTTGAAAGTGTGTTTTTAGTGCATCCTAAGTCAATTTGGACCTCACCATTGTGTCCAGAAGGTTCGAAATAGTCAAGATTGACCTTTGTTTTGTCAATTTTGGTTATACGCAGCTCGATCTACGAGGGTTTGAAGTTTTTTAAGGGGTTCTTGATCTAGAGTGTACTTGCAATTTTGGAGCATTTTGAGCCCAAACGAACCTCACCATTGCATTTAGAGTGCCCAAAAACTCCAAAATCAATTGTCAAATCGTCAAAATCAGACACAATGACTCCAAGAGGCATTTTTTCTTCATTTATTAGTCGTATGGCCTGGTATGACACACAATCCAAGAAAAAATTAAAAAAACACAGTGTTGTTGAGTGTAGCCATTAGTTAACCACTAGTGGTTAATGCTAGTGGCTAGCCTAACTGCTAGGCTTAACCCCCAAATCTTTTTGGAGCAATTTTAGTATTTTGGCTATAAATTTTGCATACAAACTCGAATTCTCGAAAATGAAATATTTCTGGAAATTTGGTTTCGAGCCCGATCCAGTGGTGCAGGTTTTTTTCTGGTTTTTTCTGTTTTGTTGCATTTTTTGCCAGTCAAAGTCAAATCATCATTTTCGCACTTCTAGGGGCATATCTTTTGCATACAGTCTTTATTTTTTGAAAACAAATAAGCATTGGAAAGATCTTCTAGTGCTCTGTCCAAATCTATAGATATTTTAATCAAAAAAATTATCAAATACATTTTATTTACTTTTTTGTTTTTTCACATTCTGGTTAATTACTTGGACATCTTAGCTCCTAGAAACTTCTCGTTTGCATGGGATGGCTTCTTTTTGGCTATTCTACATGTATTTCCAATCTCGTGTCTTTTGTTGACATTATAAGCACTTATGATTTTGTAAATGCACTGAGATAAAGTGCCTCTGTATTGCACCCGTATTATGGGATCTTGCACATCACTTTGTGCTTTATTGTACTTACACTATGATATAAAGTGCCATGGGGGTTGATGTTTTCATTTGTTTTTCCTTCATACCTTTTTCATGCATGTGTGCCTTCGTTTACACACCTTTTATATCTTTTTGTACTCTCATGTCTGCGCATTCAGATGTTCTTGGTTATATATCATGCACTACATTCAGGCATTCAATTTTAGTGTACCTATCATACTTCTCCCTTTTCAACATTATGGGGGGGTTTCTACTATTGGTGCTAATGTTTCCTTAGTTTCATGTTGGAGGGTAAACCCATAATAGTGGTTTACAATTTTGATGAGGAAGGAAATTTGTAAAAATGCTCACACATTAAAAATTTCATGTTTTAAAGGGTTCGTTCAAACTAGGGGGTTCGTACGAACCCAAAAGAGGGGTTTGATCAAACCCTTAGTACGAGTGAAGCCCCTTTTGCATGGTGGGTTTGCTCGAACCCTATGATGTCACATTCCTTCATACAAGCGAATGGAAAATTCAAAAAAAGGGGGAGTTCGTACGAACCCCCCTTTGAACGAACACCCCTTCACCCTTTCGAGTGAAGGGGGGTTCATTCAAAGGGGGCTTGGCTCAAACCCCCCTTTTTTGCCCTTCTCCCCCTCTTCCACCAAATTTTAGCAGATTTTTGCCCTTCGAAGCTCGGGTTGAGGATGAAAATGGAGGAGACATCACAAACCCAACTGGAAGATGGTAGTCCTCAGAATGAGTTATCCAATGAATATAATTTTAATATGTTTTGGTTTTATTATGTATGTGTTTTTTTAGTTTTATTAAACATAGGATTTTCACCGAAAATCAAGCTCTTGGTTTTGCACATGTGGAAAAATAGAAGATTATCAAAATAAAAATTTTAAAAATATTTTCCTGCTTTGTATTGATGTCCTTGATCCATTAAAAAAAATAAAAATTAATTTCGATACATACAGAAAAAGTTATGTTGTAGACAGTCCACCTATGTTTGAATTGCAATTGGTTTGACTTTGAAACTTGATTAAGGAAAAAATATTCAATAAAAAACTATGAAACCAAATGAAAGTGCTAGATATCATAGTTACAAATCTAAATTTGAAAAAATTATAATTTTATCCTTCATACAAAAAAAGTTATGTTGTATACGGTGAGCGTCACTTTTTAAAAATGTTGTTTTCTGAAAAAAAACCAGTTTTCGTGGGAGATGGAAAAAGAAGTGCAATTTGATTCCAAAAAATTTCAAAAAAATATTTTTAGAATCTACAGAAAAAATGTGATGAGACTCTTATTTGCATCATCTTCAAATTCATCATGGTTAAACCGCTATAGGTGCTCGAATGTGAAGATTTAGTTAAAAATAATAATTTCAGTGTTCAGTTTGGCCAAAAATTGTAAACCACTATTGTGGGATCACCCTAGAGTGAGCTATGTATACATTATTTGTTCCTATGTACTAGGTGGATGTAGTAGCTGGTTACCCATGCATTTCGGTGAGATGGAGCACTTACCATATGGACACTCTCGCATTCCTATTTCTAGAGGCGACCTTCCATTTTTCACTTGATTAGTTCTTCAGACTATTGGTACTTATTCCATCTGTATCTTTGAGTTCTTGATGTATGCCTTCCATAAGATTCGAGTAGTGTCATTGGGGGCACTCATACATATTTTTGTCTTCTTGATCCTGATCATCATATGTTTTAGAGGAGGTTCTTCTTTCATCATTACAACAATCATTCTTCGACAGTGTTTGCAGCTCTTCTTCATGCTTCAATGATGTTTTCATGTTCATCTTTTGTTCCTATCTTTTGGGATAATTTCTTCTTGATTGGAGGCTTCTTCATCCTTCACTTTTGTTTGGAGGCTTCTTTAGACCTTCACTTGTTCCTATTCTTTTTGGGACACTCTTGTTTGAACACTTCTTAGTCCTTCACATGTATTTCTCTCTTTAGGAGAGGAGTTTTTCCCATGAGGTTTTCTCGCTTTCTTCTATTGTGAGAGATCTTTTACATTTGTACATGGGTACCTCATCAGGCCTAGTTGTCAAGACCCATCTTTGCTTTCATGCATTTTGTCCTTAGTTTTTTAGTTTCTCCCTAAGTTCATCTTAAGGGGGGGTGCTAGAGTAATAGGTTATTACTTAATTAATTTAATCATATTGATTGATTAATTAAGTCACCTTTTACTTTATTTTCACTTAAGCTAAACTTGGGCACTTTAATAATTACTTTATTAAATCCTAGGGTTCACTTTAGGGTTTTGATCTCCTTTCTTAAGGATTGATCTCTTTGTAATTATTTAATTTTGGTTAATGCATGTTTTCTTCATGTTTGTAGAGCACCATTCGTGTGTCTCTTGATCTCCTTTGGTGACAGGTTATTTTCTTGTAGGTGTTCATTGGGATCTATGAGGTTGGTTTATCAACTTCAACAATAGGAACTTTCCATTTCTAATTGTTTCTTGAGTTATCTTCAAAAAATAAAGCTCATAAACACAATGGTTGAGACACCTTCTTTTTCCTAATATTTTCCCACTTTTCAAACACTTTTGAAGAGCCAATGGAAAGACATGATTTTAACTACTAGAGGTTGTGAGGCCCATAGACTGCAAACACCATATGAACTTATGAGTGCTCACTAGATTTGTCAATGCATCTGCAACATTCGTCAAAGTATCAACCTTCTCCAACTTCACCTTTCCATCCTCCACCATATCACTAACAAAATAAATTTGAACATCAATGTGCTTTGTTATAACATGGAAAGTAGGAATCTTTAGTAAGCAAATGACACTTGGAATGTCATAATAGATAGCAATTTGGCTTTTGGGGGTTTGTAGATTTGGTAATACTAGTGTCATCAATATTTTAATGAATTCAATTATGCATGCTAGAACAAAGCATATACCTATCATATATCACTTCTTAAGAGAGAAAGTTGCTAATCAAGAGGTAAGGCTAGAGTATGTGCCCACAAAGGAAAAAATTACATACATCTTGACAAAGGCACTTTCAAAGGATACCTTTGAGTATCTTAGGAAAAAGTTAGGGGTTGTTGCCCCTCCTAACTAGATGCATATTTGGTGTATCTATTTAGGGGGAGAAATTCAAGACACATTTTTTTATCCTTGGATTGATGAAGGCTACCTCTTAGGGGGAGTAGGTAGAACAACATTGAAGGTTATATAGATAGGGGGAGATTGTATGCTTTTGCAAGCTCAACTGAAGCCCATTAGTTCTTTTTCCTTGATGTCAAAGAGGGGAGATTGTTGCAAGTATGTTGCAAGTGTTGTCATTGATGTCAATAATGTGGAGTTTTTTGGTTGTCATTGATAGAAAACTATATGGAGGTTGTTGATGATGTTGTCTCTGTTGTTAAAAAGGTGGCAATGTGTGGCTGGTTGCATATGATGTAATTATGATGATTAAGTATAATGTATGAATTTGGATGTCATGAGTTGCTTTCTATTACTCATGAATGTGTATATGATTATGTGGATGTTGTATTCACTATCTCATTACTATAATTTGTATAGAAGAATATCTCTTAGTCAGTGGCTCAGGAAAGTTCTCACTAAAGGCTTTGGAGAATGCTTCCCATTCCTTTGCATCTTAACATATGATCCTACGGTTTGATTAATAGACAAAATGAAGTATGAAGCATGTATTTTCTAGTTTCCAAATCATTTATGTTATCATAGAAGTTTCCTAAGTAAGCAAAGTGGTGACTATATTGTTGCAATCATAGAAGGTTCTAAGAAATGCTTCATATTTCTCTACAATTATTTTTGAGGTTTTTCAGTTTAGAGGAAGTGTTTCTAACATTTATATGTTGCCTCTTCTTGAGTTTCAGTCTTTGTGGTGTCCCACAAGTTGTGTTAAATTTATATCTCAAGATTATGTTGTTTGGGTTTGCGTTGGATATTGGTTATGCATATGTTTTCTCGTGCCAACATAATGGTGCATAAAGCTATGGAATAGGCATATAGGAATACTATTGAATATCATTTGATTCTCATAATATAATCTGCATGATGTTAAATTTCTTTTTTGATAAAAATTCAAGTGTTGAGTATTTTTCAAGCTGACTTAGGGTTCTAAGTTGCTTGTGCCAAGTTTTTATGGTGTGCACCAACATAGGGATGCACACAAATATGAAATAGGTTATGCTTATCTCCTAGATTATACCATATTTTATTTCTCTTTCCTGTAGATGTTTTGAATTTGCCTCAAATATGGTCGTTGCACAGTTCATGTCCATACATTTTAGGATGGAAGATAAGGAGAAACCTTTTTTATTCTTGTGGATGGTATAAATGTATGATCAAGTGTGTGATTACTGCAATTTTATAATAGCAGTGCACTAAAAGCAGAGTAATGTGTGTAAATTTTCAAAAATATGTTTGATGCGTGTTGGAGGTAGTGAACCAAAATTAGAAGAGTTTAAGTAATGCGTGAAAGGTAGTTAGCTAACCAAATTGTGTAAGCAAGTGTTGAAGGAAATGAGTTGAATGCAAAATTTGAAGGGTGAGTTTCGAAGGTAGTGAGCCAAAGGTATAAATAAGTGTAAAAGTGTTGAACGCAATGAGCTAAAGGAAACAAAAGTATTGCGTTTGTAATTTATCATCTAATTCTTCAAAGAGTTATATTCAAAACGTGTAGCCTTATTCTATAATTGAGCAAAGATTTGTGAGCTTCCTTTGGTTAGAGACCATAAAACTTCTATTGTAAAATTTGTTTCATAAATTTGAGGTTGGATTTGGACAATAGCTCCAAAAAAAAATATCGCTGTGGTTTTTCCCTTGTTGGGTTTCCACATAAATTTGGGTGTTGTGTTTTATACTCTTGCTTCTGCATGTGTTATTTAATTTAGGAAGCTACATTTTTTTGATTGATAAGTTGATATGTACTGATTCACCCCCTCTCTCAGTATATCTATGTTCTAACAAGATTGTCTTGGACTCTTCGACTATATTTTAAAGAAGGAAGAAAGGTCCTCCAAATATTATTTCATGTCCACAATACTGGGATAGGAAAAAATAATGCTAGATGGGGTTTAGGGATAGTGTAGGCTAGTTGTTAGTTACCATGTTGGTTGTTCTCTATGGTTGCAAAAGGGGTTAAATTTTTTTACATTTTATAAAATATTTTCCCTTGTATAATTTGTGGAAGGTTGTCTTGAGTGAGGTTGGTGGCCCTAATTCTTGGTTGTAAAAGGGTGTGAGCCCTTCCAAAAACCACACTTATAGTCAATGAATAATTCACATTCAACATAATTTTTTCCACTTTTAAAAGTTGATTAGAGTAGGTCTTGGTATTTATATGAATTTTTGTATTGCATTCAACAATTGTTTTTATTATTTTAAATATTGATTGAACTATATTTTTCAAATATTTCAAAGATTTATAATAGATGGCGAAAGTGGTACGCTAATGAGTTCTTTGAGTTACTATCTCTATTGACACTTATTAAGTTGGATTCAAATTTGAATAGTTTTAAGAGCCATTTAGAATATGATTACCATTTTTTAATTTTCTTATAGCAATTTAGTTTTTCTAAATAAATGTCTTATATTACAAATGTTATTTATAAATATTAATATTACACATATCCAAAAGATAGTGAAAGTGATATGTTGATGGGTTCTCCTAGTTCCTATCAATATTGACATTAATAAAGGATTTAAATTTGAATAATTTTACAATTCATTTTGAATACCTTTATCTTAAATTCAAGTTTCTTATAGAAATTTATTTTCTTATGAATATTTTCCTTATACAATATTATGTATAAGATAAATATTGCATGAGTTAAAAAATTGGGTAGAAAAGGTCGTACATCAAATTCCATACATAACATAACCTTAACCAACAAATCATAGAAAACTAATTCATATTTATAAAATTAATCTTGTTATAAGTTTTCATAACAATTCACTTTTAAGATAATAATTTCTATTGTTTGAAAAGTGGATTAGAATACCATGGTATTTTTATGACTTTTCATATGGAATGATCATATTTGATAAAAAGTAATCCATTGTTTCAAAAATTGATTGAACTACCTTTTAAAAAAAATTAACATGACCTATAGTAGATGGTGAAAGTGATATGTTGAAGAAGCATTCTTATCAATCATGGCATTTATTAAGCTATATTAAAGTTTGAATAGTTTGAAGAGTCATTTAGATTTTATTTTTAATGAATTTAAGCATCTTATATTACTTTATATAAAAAGATTCAAAATTGCACCTATTCAAAAATAAATAAAAGTGAGAATAAAAACCACACAAAAAGGTCCATACAAAACATAGCCTTAACCAACAAATCTCTAAAAACTAATTCATATAAATAACATAATAACCATTTTATAAAATTTCATAACAAATCAAATTTAACATAATATTTTTTTTTCTTTTATAAGCCAATTAGACTACCTTGACATTTTTGTGAATTTGTATTGTTTCAAAAACTAGCTTAAACCTACCTTTTTAAAATTTTCAAAGATACATAGTAGATGGTGAAAGTGATATGGGGCCCTATAGATAGTAGGGGAACTTGTAGGGAATATTCATCTCCCCCCAACAAAATAAAAATAAATAAATAAATAAATAGTAATAATCAAGAGTGGGGAGGAGGTGAGGTGAAATCAGATAGATCTCAAAGCTGATCCTCCGTTTCCATGGGATATTTTCCATTCTTAGTTACAAGATTCTATCTCCATGCTAGCCCCTCTGGGGTTGGTGGGAGGACAACTTAGAACCAACCATTATTCCTTTACGACAAAGGATATTTTGTTTCTTGGAGGGACCAATTTATAAATTCTCTAAATGCTTATGATATTTGTATTATTGAGTTGGATTGAAATGTAAATAATTTTAAGAATCATTCAAAATACCTTTATTTTTTTAGTTTCTTAAAATAGTTCATTTGTTAATGATAAGTGTCTTATATTATTTTATATAAATAAGTTAATATTTTACACATCTAAAAAGCAAAAAAACCAAAAAGAAAAACATCATACACAATTAATTTTTAATCAACAAGTTTTAAAAAAACATTCATATTTAAGATAATAAAACTCAATTCACATTCAATGTAAAGTTTTCTACGTAAACATTTCCACTTTCCAAAGTTGATTAGACTACTTTTGACATTTTATTAAATTTGTAGAATATCATTTTCAACAAAAACTTGTATATTCTTTTATAACCAACTCAACTACTTTTGTAATAAAATTCAAAGATGTGAGTTACATGGTAAAAGTGATAACGTTTATGAATTCTCCGAGTTCCTCTCGATACTGAACTTTTATCAAGCTGTATTGAAATTTGAATAGATTTTTGAAATTAGCGCCGCCAAAATTAGGTAATATCCTTTTGACTCTCATTAATTCCATGCAAGAGCACACGTTATAATTGTCATGGACGGAATTTTGTTGTCTAACACACTTTTCTCATTCTTCTTCCTGCGTTGTCAACCCACGTGGATTTTCTACGTACTAAATTCTTGTTTTACTGCGAACATGTTTCTCGTGGCCTCTGCAGGTTCCTCCTCATTGTTATGGATTTAAATTTCAACTTTGCCAACTTCAAACTGCTGTAAAATACACTAGAATATCTCTGTTTCCACCAATACTGTTGCCCGTATCTTCAATATACACAATAATTTTCAGGTGGTTTATTTGATTAGCTTTGAAGAGCAGAGGAACAATGGTTTCAGGTGATTTTGGCAGTTCACCCAACTGGGGAAGATCTCTTATTGCAGTTGAGAGTGTTGAAGAATTGGCTAAAAGGCAGCTCCAACAAGTTCCAGACAGATATGTGAAAAGTGATGAAGAGAGACCAGCAATGTTTGAACCTTCAACTGATCTATTTGACAATGAGATGAATAGTATTGTCATTGATATGAGTAAGATTGCACAACCACAACACAGAGAAGAAGAGATCAGAAAAATGGATAAGGCTTGTCAAGAATGGGGATTCTTTCAGGTATTATGAATTTTAATTTTCTTTGAATAGATATTCCATTTTTCTGTTTATTGAATAAACCTACATCTATGCTAAGAATTTCATTCAATTAAACTGTAAAGACCAAATCAGAATTTAAACTTTGATATATTATATAATATACCATTTTTGAACCACAACCATGTTTTCAGAAACATGACCAGAGTTTCTGTTTCATGTTTTGACAGTCTGTCAGGTGAGATCTGTTGTGAGAAGCCATTTCTGGACAGTTCTTTTATTTTTATAGTTATTTATGTATATATAATATTAAATATTTTTAATTTTTATTAAGAATAAAGATCATTTTTGAAAGGGTTTAAAACTCAGCTAAAATAGTAGAGTCTACCAAATAAAGATGAAGTTATTACATGGATCAACAGGACAAACATTGAAAAACAACAGTTATCACCACAACACTAACAAATAGTACAAGACCAAACACCCAACAAAAGGTTAATACCTGGCTTAAAACCATAGAGATGCGGAAAACCCTGAACACTAACAGCAGTCCTTCCCAAGCAAATTTTTTTCTTAACCATTCCCTATTTTTGACAGCCGAATCTAAATCATAAGAATTCATAAAACTTCTTTTAACACTTTATGCCTAAGCAACCCCAAGAAAACAGATCCTCTGAACAAACTTTCTTCACCCTACCAACCACCTCCAACAACCTCAAATCTGAAAGAAACCATGCCTTTAAACCTCGAGGCCAGGAAACCTTTTGCAACCTTACACTAACATCCTTCTCTCAAATAAACTCTTCCTTCCTTATACTGACTACAGACTATATACCTGCATTCTGCTGTAATTCAAAATCATCTAACCTCAAATATTTATGCTAATAAATACAATGATATGGGTTAATTTTAATTATATTAATGATAAATACAATGAATATAAACAATTGTATAGAAAATTGTGTTTTCTATTTTGAAAATTATATCATATATATATGCCAGTTTTTTAAAGCAACCTTTTAAAATCTCATTGTATGTTCTGGCTGTTCTGGTTTCTGGTAACATAGCACCACAACACTGCAGATAATTCAGTTAAATTAGTAGTTTAGTCAGGTAATCATGGATGTGCATACTTTACAGGTTGTTAATCTCGGTATTCCTCATTCACTGATAGACAGTCTGAAGAAAATTGGCAAAGAGTTTTTCCAATTGCCATTGGATAAGAAGCAGAGATGTTCAGTGAGGAAAGATCTTCAGGGCTATGGTCAGACCTTCGATGTGTCTCAAAATCAGAAGCTGGATTGGGGTAATGTGTTAGGATTGATCATGTATCCTTCTGAGCTCAGAGATATGAAATTCTGGCCGACTGAGCCTGCTGATTTCATGTATTGCAGAATGCCATATGGAAAAAATATATATTAATGTTATAATTGTAGAAAATTGAACCTTTTTCTTTACACGGATGGCTTAGATTAGCTGTAGAGCATTATTGCTCACCTCTAGATTCAGGATGAAATTTGAGGTCTGGATGCTACTGGGAACCTTCTTTTGTCTGCCTTTGAAATGAGCTCAAGTATTCTTTTTTCTTCGTTTGCTAGGCCTAGAAAACTATTTTGTTCAGTAGTCAAATGCGAAAATATTTTATCTGGTTTGCTAAGTCTAGAATATTATTTGATTCAATGGTCAGTTGTAAGGAAGTTACTATGAAAGTACTGTTTGGGTTCAATTGTTTATTGATTCAATGACCTGTCTCCGTGCTTATCCATAACTGAAGGATTTTTTTGTCGTTTTAAATAATTCTTTAGTCATTGTAGTTGCATTCTCCTGTTCAGAATGTTAGAAAACTTTAAAAATAAAAATTAAAAATTATAGGTCGTTGTAGTTGCATTCTTCTATTCAGAATGTTAAGATTTTTCTTTTTTTAAAATGTCATTGTAGTTGCGTTCTCCTGTTTAGAATGCTAAAACAAAATAAGAAAAGTTATTGTAGTTGCATTCTTCTATCTAGAATTTTAGAAAAAAAAAGAATTTAGAAAAATCAATTTAGTTACATTCTCCTGTTCAGGATGATAGAAAAAATTTAAAAAAATATATTTAAAAAAAAAGTCATTGTAATTATATTCTCTTAGAAAAACAAAAAAATATATATATATTTTTAAAAAGTCATTGTAATTGTATTTTCCTCTTCAGAATGCTAAAAAGCAAAAAATATATATATTTTTTTAAAAAGTCATTGTAATTGCATTCTCCTTTCCAAAATGCTAGAAAAATCTAGATATCAAGAATGTAAATGAAACCAATTTCCATAGACTTTGAAATTTATCTTGTCACAGTATGGTCATCCTCTTGTACAGTGGTGGAATTCATGGTAATGAACCCATGTATAACCCTCATACGTAACATTAGCATTTTTTCTGACCTCTATTTTCTGCATTTGGCCTAGAATAAACACTATATGTTAAAGAGTTCTCTTGAACTAGTTTTAGTTACACTCACTTATAGTAATGGTTTTATCTGAACTAAAGAAAGTGATATCAGCCTGTCTTGGGCAATCCAGACTTAATATAAAAAAGAGTGGTATTTAAAGTTGTATGGGCAAAACATCTCTAATATTTTTCTTCTGGAATTTATAGGGAGAATGTGGATGCATACAATACTGAAATGAAAAGACTTGTTGGGCGACTATTGGCTTTGTTGGGATTTCACCCAACTCCCGCACTTCTTCCTGGCCCTCACCGCACAATCGCGCCTTCGGCTTCATCAGCTCGCGGTACCGCGGTGTCCACCCCAATACCACGACCTTCCTTCATGCTGCCTGTGGTAACGCAATTAACCAATGTCCCGCGGCCTTTGTGTTTGTCACTTGTGGTGGCGCGGTGTCCACCGCCGCACCGCGGGTAACCATCTGGCCAACCGCGGCCCCCGTGGTCTCTCCCTGGGCCCCTCGCGGTTGGGCGGTAACCCCCGCGGTACCGCTAGCCAGTCTATCCCTCACCGCGGTAATGCGGTTTTTGGCTTGTTTGACGGTGGTAGTTAGTGGAGTTTGAGCTGGCAAGTGTTATTATGATTGGACATGTATTTAATATTTTTGGACAATGTTTTTATTGTGATTATGAATTTGACAACTTGGCATATTATTAATTGCCAATAATTTTGGGTATGGTGATATGTTAAATAGATGTGATGTTATAAAGTTTTCAAACTGTGAAGAAATTTTAGATTGCTCTGAAGAAGAAAAAATTTCATGTAGTTGTTCTGATAAAACTCAATGAATGAAAAAAAATAATCTTTTTTCTGGATGTGAGTAAATTTTTTTTTCTAAGTGTTTGTTTTAAATTTTTGTCTCTCTGCCTCTATCCTTTATGTGGTATTAGAGTAGGTTCTCCATATTTGAAGTTGTCTTAGAGTGTCTGTGAAAATGGCAGCAAGCACAAGCTTGACTAATCCCCAAATCCCTCAATTGAATGGGAAGAACTATGATTATTGGGCTATCACAATGAGAGCATTATTATGTTCACAAGATTTATGGGAGTTCGTGGAGAATGATTTTCCAGAGCCGGCAGATGCAACAACATTCAATGCCTTGACACAAGCAGAGAAAGACTTAGTAAAAGATAATAAGAAGGACTCAAAAGCTCACTTTTTTATTCTATAAGGAGTGCATGAGAGCATCTTTCCAAGAATTTCAGCTACAACCAGGTCCAAAAAAGCATGGGACATACATCAAATTGCCTACCAAGGAATGGAGAAAGTCAAAACAACTAAGTTACAAATATTGAGAAGAGAGTTTGAGACTCTGTACATGAAGGATAATGAGTTTGTAGATTCATATTTCACCCAGATAAGTGGATTGGTAAACCAGATAAGAACACATGGTGAGACACTAGAAGATATCAAAGTTGTTGAGAAGATTTTAAGGAGCTTACCCACAAGATTTGAAACAATTGCAGTGACTATAGAGGAGACAAAGGACCTCACCCAAAATTATGTTGATGAGCTTTATGTTTCACTCATTTCTCACGAGCATAGGCTCAACAAAACAGCTAATATGCCATTGGAGCACGCATTCAAGTCACAAGCTTCAATTAACCAAGGAAGTGGCAGAGGAAGATCAAATTTTAGAGGAAGAGGAAGGAATTTCTACAGAGGAGGAAGAACCAGTCCATCAAGTTCAACTGGAAGAGGCAACATCCAAAACCCACCTCAAAATTATTCTCAAGGTCAAAGGTATGATAAGTCTCAAGTCCAATGCCATTATTGTAAAAAGTTTGGACACTATATGAATGAGTGTAGGAAGAAACAATATGATTTTGGTAGATGGAATGCAAATTTTACAAAAGAGAGTCAAGATCAAAAACCAGATAAGAGTACAATGTTTTTGGCCTGTAATGTAGCACAAGCGAGTGAAAAAAATGTTTGATTCTTAGACTTAGGCTGTAGTAATCACATGATAGGAAATTTAGAATTGTTCACAAGTTTAGATGAAAATGTTAAGTCTAATGTCACCCTGGGTAATGACAACAAAGTGTTAGTAAAAGGAAAGAGAAATGTTAATATTCTAACCAAGCAGGGGGAGCAAAAATATATTTCAGATGTCTACTTTGTGCTAGGTCTTAAACACAATTTGATGAGTGTAGGATAGTTAGTTCAAAAGGGTTATAGAGTAACCTTCAGAAATAGACTTTGCACAATTTTAGACAAATACCCAAGTAGTCAATTAATTGCTAAGATCAAAATGACAAACAAAAAAATGTTTCCTTTGAGAATTCAACTAGATTTGAGCATAAATTATGCATAAGCACAAGAGATAACAACTGGTACTCAGACTATTTTTCAGGCAGAAATAAAAGATGAAAACTAGTTGTGGCATTTAAGATTTGGTCATTTGAATTTTGGTGGTCTGAATTTGCTTCATAGGAAGAGTATGGTTAAGGGAATACCTTTAATTGAAAAACCTGAGAGAGTTTTTGAAGGATGTATTCTAGGGAAACAACATAGAGAGTCATTCCCAGCAGGGAAATCAACAAGAGCTAAAGTCCCTTTAGAAATTGTTCACTCAGATCTTTGTGGTCCAATGCAGACACCATCAATAGGTGGTAGTTTTTATTTTTTGACTTTTATAGATGACTATTCAAGGAAGACATGGGTTTATTTCTTAAAGCACAAAAGTGAAGTGTTTGATTTCTTTCGTCAGTTTAAATCTCTTGCTGAAAAATAGAGTGGTCATTTTATTAAAGTGTCGAGGACAGATAAAGGAGGAGAATACATTTCAAGAGAGTTTTTAAATTTCTGCAGAGATCATGGTATTCATAATCAGTTTACTACTAGATATACACGTCAACAAAATGGGGTAGCTGAGAGAAAGAACAAAACGATAATGGAAATGGCTAGGAGTATGCTGAAAGCTAAGCATTTGACAAATGAGTTTTGGGCTGAAGCTGTATCATGTGCAACATACATAATGAACAGATGCCAAGCAAAAAGTGTCATGAATGTCATTCCTGAAGAAGCATGAACTAGCAAAAATCACAGTGTATCTCATATGAAAGATTTTGGATGTGTTTCATATGCACATGTACCTGATGAACTGAGAAGAAAAATTGACAATAAAGGAGAGAAATGTATATTTGTTGGTTATAGTGATGAATCCAAGGCATATAAACTTTATAATCCAACAACTAAGAAGGTCATAATCAACAAAGATGTTCAGTTTGTTGAAGATGAAGCATGGGATGGAAGTAGCTTTGAGAGTACAGTCAATGTAACAGTTAATATCCCTCAAGAGGAAAGTGAAATTTATGTACTAGCAAATGTTCTTACTGCTGTACCAATTCAAACTCAGACAAGTGGTCAACAAGTGGCACCATCAAGCAATGTGAGAGCAGCAACAAGAGGACTGTAGACGCCATCTACAACAAGAACCTTTGGCGTAGGACCTTCAAGTCCACAATTTGCAGATTCAAGTGATCTTTCAAATCCAACACTGGCAAGTATGAGAAGGAATTTGAAATGGCAGACTTGGGTCTAATGAAATATTTTTTAGGAATTGAAGTCAATCAAGATGAAAATGGCATTTTTATTTCCCAGACTAAATATGCTAATGATGTTTTAAAATTATTTCATATGATGAATTGCAAATCTGCTCCTACTCCTATGGTGACTGATTTGAAGCTGAGCAAAGAAGATACAGGTTCAGATGTTAATTCAACTTTGTATAAACAACTAGTTGGGAGTCTAATGTATCTGATAGCCACAAGGCCAAACATTATGTTTGCAGTAAGTTTAATTTCTAGATTCATGGAAACACCCAAAGACACACATTGGAAGGCTAGGAAAAGAATTTTGAGATACATCAGTGGAACAAATAATTATGGAATCCAATATTCCAGTTCAGATGAATTTAAATTGATTGGTTACACGGACAGTGACTGTGCTGGGATCATTGATGATAGGAAGAGCATGTCTGAATACACATTTAATTTTGGCATTGGAGTTGTTTCTTGGGCTTCAAAAAAGCAGCCAATAGTCACTTTATCATCAGCTGGAGCTGAATATGTTGCAGCAACGAGTGCATCATGCCAAGCAGTTTGGATTAGGAGAATATTAAAAGAGCTCCAAGTTGAACAACTTGAACCTACAAGAATTTTTTGCGACAACAACTCAGCCATCGCACTTTCAAAAAATCTTGTATTTTATAAGCGGAGCAAGCACATAGATACTCACTTTCACTTTATCAGAGAATTAATCAACAGTGGGGAGATTTCTTTAGAGTTTTGCAGGTCTGCGGATCAAGCAACAGATATTTTTACAAAGGCATTGGGACGTGATAATCTTGTTCTTTAGAGGCAGCAACTGGGGTCCACCGTGATACCGCGAGATGATGAAGCTGAAGGCGTGGTTGCGCGGTGAGGGCCAGGAAGAAGCACGGGAGTTGGGTGAAATCCCAACACTCCCCCTTGAACACAACTCTCGCCGATTTGAATACCCAGTCGCTGCATCTAAAGAATAAAATTATCACGTTCTAATGCCTTTGTAAAAATATTTGCGGCTTGATCCGTAGACCTGCAAAACTCTAAAGAAATCTCCCCACTGTTGATTAATTCTCTGATAAAGTGAAAGCGAGTATCTATGTGCTTTGATTGCTGTCATTGCAGTTGCAACCTGACTTTTTTGAGAAGAAATTTGACAATGCATTTCAAAGAATGAGGATGAATTACTATCCTCCCTGTGTTAGTCCAGATCTTGTTCTAGGACTAAGTGTACATGAGCCATGGTAGCCCTAACTCTACTGTTGCAGGATGATGAAGTACTGGGATTGCAGATTCACAAGGATGTCCAATGGAGATCTTTGGAACCAATTCCTTATGCCCTGGTCATTAATATTGGAAACTTGATAGAGGTAATCTCACCATCACTATCAAAGAGACAATCTTTAGGAATGAAAATTTTGAAAACAGGAAATCAGAAAATGAATGTTATTAGTCTTCCTCTTATTCTCTTGCTTGCCAATGCATACAGAGGCTAGGCACTATAATGGTCGAACACATTAAATTATAAGTCCTCTGTTCTTTTTCTCAAGTTGTAAAGCTGGATTTTGCAGGTTATGACAAATGGAAGATACAAGAGCATTGAACACCGAGCAGTGACAAATAGGGAGAAGGCAAGGCTGCCAATTGGAGTATTTTATGCACCCGGACTCACTGAAGAGATTAGTCCTGCCTCTGAACTGATTGATGATAATCATCCCTGCTTGTTCAGGAAATTTATATGCAAGATTATTACTCTTGTGGAGTGGAGGGGAAAAATTCATTTTATAAATTTGCTGGCATAAAAAAAATGAGCCTTTATCGGAAACGAGAAATGAGAAATGCAACAGAAACAGTAAACAGTGTTGGGTGAAGTTGCACTGTTTCCATTCACAACCATATATTTCACATTTTGTTTATTTATTCCCATTATATTTAAAGATTATTTTTTATTTATATTTCTATATAAATAACACAGAGAATTACAAATTGACTACTCAACCAGTTGCAACGGATTCAGAAATGTAGCCCGTTTTAGATTTGCAGCCGTAGCCGTTTTCTTAAAAAACAGGTTGTCTCGTTCACAACAGTCGTTGGTTGTTGCAGAATAGAAGATTTGGCTTGGTGTAATAAATTTTTTCAAAGATGGCATAATCATTATTTTAATATCTATAACATAAAGAATTTTTATTTACCACTCCTTCAACATAAATATGTTTGTTTTTCTAAATTTAGAATGAATATAATTGTTTATTTATTTTATTTTGATTAAAGGTAAAAAAGGATTTTGGAAGGGATCTAATTTCTGTTATAACATAAATTAAAAAAATTAGTAAGATAATCATCCAAAAAAGTAGTTAATACAAAGTTAGTCAAAAAGAACAATGTTAAAATTGTAGTATAATGAAGGTTAAAATTAACACACAAGATTACGAGGGATTAAGGGCTATACGTGCCTTCCATTCATTTTTGAGAATTCAATATGGTTATCCACAAACTCCACAATCTAATCATCTAATATATTATCCTTATTCATCTTCTTCCTTCTAGTAGGCTCCTCTTGAATTGAATTACCCTCTTTTATTATAATATGCACGTGTTTGTATTTATAAGCATAAATTTATAAAAGCTCATCAAATAGTTGAACTAAATGAAAAACCAAAGGTTATAATCCCTTGTTTGCTATAATATCCACACATTTATAAAAAAAATATGGAGTGATTTTATTAAATAATGAGTCCAAAACCATAGGTGAAACCCACCCATGTAGTTCATTCTAAGAAAGGAAAAAAGTAAAAAATAAACTACATTACTTAACCCAATCCTTGTAGTTGAGAGATCAAATGGAAACATATCCTTTTAATGTCCCACCTTGGAAAGTGTCTTACACCTTGTAAGAGGTAATATGTCTAATCTTTGAGTCTCATTTCGTAATTTTATACAAAGTATACACATATTACTAATAATGTCCCACTTGTTGTATATTTTATATAGGGGAAACACAAATTTAGATCAACTTCTAAAGGTAGTTATGTCCATTGATTTTTAATACATCAAGAAAATTTATTGGTACTCACTAGCTTCATCAATGAGTCAACAAAAGAATTCATGATATCAATTATTTTCATAATACATTTTTCATAAGAAACTATTAATTTTCAACCTTAGGAACCATGGAGCTATTGTGTCCATCTTACAATGCTTACGCCCATATTGAATAGAGTTCCAACATAGGCAACTCTCACCAACACCATTTCTCCTTTGACCATCTTGCAATTTATTGATTCAAAGACTACCTACATGCCTTAATCATTCATTTTACTTATAGATATCAAGTTTGTGTCTTGCGAAAGCCTAGGGAATGGCCTAACCCTCACATATTAAAAAAATAATTTGACAACCAATGATCTTTTGAGTTAATTTATCACCTAACAATACATCACCTCCATTATAACTCATATTTTAAAAACTATCGTTTATAATCCATATGGAAAGAAACACTAAAATTAACTAGTCATGTGCATCATGACAAGAATGTGTACTTGAAGATTCTAAGTAAACAAACCCAACTTCTTCAATGGAGGACTTTGTATCTATGGAAGATGCATTTTCATATGCACCTTCCCTTTACATCAATATTATTAAACTTCCATCACTTTTTAAAATTTCTAGATCTACCATAATTCTAATATTTAAAAGTAATCTACTTGATATATGGATTTATCTTCTAACTTTATATTTTTATCTCATGAATCTTTCTTGCCTTTCTTGTGAGGATAACTTAATGTACACATATATATTTAATGTCCATTTTTAAACACTAAACTATCAAATTGAAATCCTAAATAACTATTTTGATGGGAAGCTATTAAATAGTTTACTTCACATTAGACATTCATAAGGGAGTGTTAGTGCTTATTTCTTTGAGACTTTAGAAGCTATTCTTGCCCAAATACAAGAAATGGTTTTTGGTCATGTTTCATTGAGGACAATCCAAAAAATGTGTTGAAATAAATCATCTAAAGGGATTGTTTTCCTTAGTATGTACCCTAAAAACTAGTGTTAGGGAATATCAAGTGACCAATTGTGTATTCCCTTAGATGACACCATTGGTTTACACTAGATTTCTTGTTTCCCATGGTTTTATCCTAATAACTTAAAAATTCCATTGTATTTTGCACAAAATTTGAATGTTGAGGTTCATCTAGGCCTCAACATCAACTATTTAGATTTACCTCCACATTTGGGCCAAGGGTATGACAAGGTATGCAAAAAGGATACATATCATTATGTAGATCAAAAACCTCCTACTTTTAGGATCTTTGTTGGAACACAACAATCTACTTAGGGGGGGTGAAGTAGTATATCAATTAAAACTAATTCCTTTTAGCCCAAGTTATGCAAATTTACTAAAAAGGAGAGAGATAAACATACACACACACAAAATCCCATAACACATTATATATGTGGAAAAACCAAGATGGGAAAAATCACGGTGAGAAATGTTGCTAGGATCTACTATCCTAATCTAGCCTCACAATACAAATTTTTTGTTACAATGTTTAAGATCACCAACCCTAAGGAGACTCCAATACCTTGGTTTTAAGAGCACCCACTCCAAGGAAGCACCCACTACCTAATATAAATAGCTACCTAGATATCTGATGGTGCCCACCAATTAGATTTACAACTCAAAATATTACAATTGTTATTTTGAACACAATTCTATGTTGCAACTTAATTTGCAACTACACAATTCTCTATAACTCAACACTTTTCTCTACACCCGTGTTTCTTTTAGTGCATTCTCCATTCACCTCAAAGGCTCACATACACACTTTGCACCTTGCTCTACTCTACTCTCTGAATGTTAGCCTTGATTCAATCTTTGATTTTTGTTTGGGTTATACTCAATCAAAATTAGTGTATTCTTTGTAGATACAACTTGGCTCTCTCTCCTACATGCACTTCTCAATACACACACTCTTTCTAATTGTCTTGATTTTCTAATCTCCACCAACCTACCTTCATTTCCTCATGCCATGCACCATCTGTACAAATTCTCTTGTTAGGTCTTTCTTGCTATCTTCTTCAAAAAGCTTCCCGATCATTAAGCCACATGCCATCCAATTCAAACTTTGGTTCATTATATTTGTTAAACATAGCGGTCTAAAAAATCCCTAACCCTAGAATACATTAAATGTAATTCCTTGTTTGATCAATTTGATTTCAAATCTCTGACTCCTTTGCAATCTATGTTATCACTTCACAAATCAAATCACCAATTAAAATGGTAGCTAGTGTAGTTAGACCAATTAACCTCATTCTTCATGTTAGCTATTAGACTGAAACTGTATACATGCTATCATAGTCATTGCAAATCTTCATCTTTGAACTTGGGTCACTGATTTGTTGTCTTTGTGTCATGATCTGTTGATCCTCTAATCTTTTGACTTTAAAACATAACCATCCGATTGATTTCCTTTTAGTTGGTACTATTGATCTTCATCTCATCGTCCCCACTTAATGTATTGTAGCTTCACTTAACACTACAAAATCAAATCCATGATGTGAAGAGGTATTATGATCACCGTCAGATCTTCAACTCTTAATCTTAGTCATCCATCACATCCTCTTGTGTATCCCAACTTTAATTGCACACAAATAATGTTAATCACGATGTAAAGGGGCCACACGATGCAATAGAAAACTTCCATCTATCACACAAGGCACTTGTCCAACTTATTGCTCCATCATATATTTAAAATGTGGACCCACACATAAAATAAATTGCAACCCTCCAATGTATCACCGAAAGCTTCATGTCTCAAAGGTGTATAAATGTGATGCACTAACACCACATGATGTAATAGTGTTCTATCACCAATCCTGGCTATTGTCATACTCCACTAAATTCTACCATTCATTGCTCATCGTACAAAGCCTTCTTTTGTTCTGCTTCACAATAGCGATGTGAAGCATGGATGCAATGACCATAAAATTTCCTTTTACTCAATCTCAACCATTGATCTCATGTCGCTTGAATGCCTCAACCAGTAAACATATAATTCACGATGTGAAGAAAACATGCGATGCAATCATAACACTCCACCTATCCATGATGATGTCACAATCCACTTTCATCACATATCGCATGAAGCCTAAATCCTTTCATTTTACAACAATGTGAAATGATGATGTGATATTCTGCTATGTGCACACCTCGACGTCATATTCCACTAGCAGAGCCTGTCACCATACTAGTCCCACTAGACACTTTTCCTTAACCCGCTATCCTATTGGGCTAAACTCAAACCCACCAAACAAGCCATAGGCTAGCAAGCACCGTCCGATCTACCAAGTTTGATTGCAATCATTGATCAAACTTCATCATATATCATGCAATACATGGGAAGATGTAAACACTAAAGCGTGATGTGGAAAACCTATGCAATAGATATCGAATCTTTAACCATGAACACACATCGCCAGATCTTCATCATGTGAACATAGCACATCACAATTAAGACTTGGTGAAAAGTGTCAATTATGCTCCATTTTATACCATATTTTATCCTTTTTCCTATACCATTTAACCCATTTCCATATTCTATTTTTGTACATTATCATACCATTTTACCACTTTTGCTACTTATCGTTAAATATAAATAAGTAATATTTAATTTATTTTTTACATAAAATAAGTGAATAATAATTATTAGATTGTATTTACTAGTACCTACTTCCAGGTGATCCCACAATGTTGGTTTACAATTTATGGGAGATTCTAATTTTTGCTGAAATTACATATTTTTAGAAAATATAATGATTTAAGCCTTTAAAAGTTCCATTTTATAGATTTCAATTGAAGAGGGTTTTATCAAAACACCTTAGATCAAACCCCCTTGGATAGAACCCCACTAGTTATAAACCATACCTATAATGGAGTCTCCTTTACACTTATCAAAATGATGATAAAAAACCACTTTTGATTTACCTTTTGAGGGATCAAATGAATTCATTTAATTTATTTTTTTGTAAGTATGTAGTCCTTATTATAAGCTTCCCAAAAATTATAATTTTAAATAAATTTAATTTATTATTATATTTATTTTTTATTTCTTGTGAATGTAGGTTTTTCATTGAAAATCAAGCTCTTTGTTCTACACATGTGGAAAAATAGAAGATTATCCAAAAAAAATTAAAAAATATGAGTGCATTAGATATTGAAGTCCTTGATCCAACAAAAAAAAAGTTGAATTTTGATACATACAAAAAAAATTATGTGTTATATGGTCCGCCTATATCTGAATTGTAATTGGTTTGACTTTGAAACTTGATTAAGGAAAAAATATTCAATAAAACACTATGAAACCAATTGGAAGCACTAGATATCGTAGTTACAAATCTAAATTCGAAAAAAATATAATTTTATCCTTCATGGAAAAATGTTATGTGTTATACGGTGAGCGTCACTCCTTAAAAATGGTGTTTACTGAAAAAAATTAGTTTTCAAAGGAGATTGAAAAAGAAGTGCAATCTAATTCCAAAAAAATTGAAAAAAATATATTTTAAATCTAAAGACAAAATTTCACAAATCACTAGTTTGCATCATCTTCAAATTCCTCATGGTTTAGCTGCTATAGGTGTCTGAAAGTGAAGATTTAGTTAGAAAAAACCAGTTCAATGTCGAGTTTGGCCAAAAATTGTAAACCAGTATTGTGGGATCACCCTTCCATTATGTTAAGAAAATATATCTTGAAAAATATAGATTGAAGGAGAAGAATGAATACTTCCTATCACCATGGGTACACATATTAGCAAATTAATTCCAAACATAAAAAGAATTTCTCATAAAATAATTTGGTTATTTAGTTATAACCAATTATTATTCAGTTTTGATGAGAATGTCTTCAGATTGAAAATAGTATTATGTTTTATTGATTGTAACAATGAACTAAACAAGCTCCTACAATTTAGGGTGAGTTTTTTCAACAAATCAAATAACTAAATATCAGCCACAAAATAATAGCAGAGTGGCACAAAAATAGGAAACAACTTGCACACATATTTCTTATAAATATGAGCTACGTGAGAAGAAAAGGGATATATAGACTTTGTATTATTTTTGATAAATAAAACCAACATATTCGCGTGACTCAAACAGTGTAAAGGAATTCTATTTTAGCGTCGGGCAAATTGATGAGGAAGGGATCCCCCTTCTTGGAATGCTTGGTGATTTTGTAGCTTTCGTAGTAAGTGTGTTTATTTCTAGCAATGTGTTTATTTATGTTATTGTGTGAATTTAATTATGGGATCTAATGATTATCTGTGTTAATGATTGTTCATATTATTGCAGCTATGAGTTCAATTTCTACAATCATTATTGTTGTTATTTCTATTGCAATCTTTGTTGTAGAAATATTGCAATACAACCACAGTCACAAAAGAAAAACATAAACATTAATTTGATTTTCAATTTAGGTAGTTGATTGAGTTTAGGAATGCATTTTCATCCCCACTCACCTTAGGAATTTCAGTCCTTGTGCATATAGCCAGAACATCTTTCATGAGCTTACGATCCCTGGATTGACACTTAGACTAAGTTGAATCTAGTTTATTCTTTACACCAATTTTGACCTATAATTTTGGTGCCATTGTTGGGGGAAAAGGTGTCAAAGGCCTGCTAAGTGTGATGAGTTAGGACCAATGCATTAAGATGAAATCTCATGCACCAGCTGGTCATGCATATGTGATCACTCCTAATTTGCATTGTTTAAATCATATAGATGCATGATTAAAATTTGTAGGTAAATCTTAGAGGTTAAAATTATTTTTATATCAACACCACTTGTTGTGAGTCAGTTGAGAAGTAAAGAAGTAATTTTGAAGAAACAAGATTATTTTTATTTTTTTTGCAAGGTTATCTCATACCTTTATTTATCTATGTGTGATATAGTGCTAATCAAGCAAGAATTAAAAAAATTATAGACCACAAAAGAGAAAAAAAAAGGAACTGACCTTGTGTAGATAAAACAATGCTTGAATTACAAGAATTTGAAGGAGTTTCAATTCATAATTATGTGAATGAATACAAGAAGGGAGACCTTCAAGGTGAGCATTATATTTTTTAATTTCCTATTAACATCCCCATAGGTATTGCACCTATGAGGAATATTCACCAAAGTTACTACAAAGAAGATGACATCTTCTGGATATCACCTAAAAATGATGAGTTGCTAGAAGACTATATGGAATGTTTCTTGTTTAGCTTGCAAAAAATCTAAATACATCAGGTTGAACCAAGATGCCATAAAAATTATCTTTTTGAAAAGGCATGAATGAAGAAAGCATAAAAGCTTTCTAGATCTCATGTATACTGGAGATGTTTCAAAAATGTCATTTGATCACATTTCTATTTTATTCAGGAATTACTCTCAATCTATAATGAAGGGGACTTGTAACAGAAGGACAGAAGAAAAAGAAGAACAAGTTTTGGCTATGTGTTACCCAACTTGCTTTAGGAAGAAACAATTTGGTAGATACCATGTTACTCAAGGAAGGGAGACCAATTTGAAACAATTTGAAAATCATCCATGGAAACCACATGAAATGAATTGTTAGTGGTTCCCATCTCAACACCCATGGGAAAAAAATCAACCATGGCTTGAACAGAATGGTGATCTTCAACACCTGTAGCAACAATATTCAATACCAATTAATCCTTCTTGAAGGTGTCTAGAAAAAAAAAAGTTAATTGTTGCACAATAAAAGATAGCATCCCTTAAAGCAATAATAGAATATCTACAAATACATACCAAATATGTGGATGATGGAAGATTGCATATTTCTATTGCAAAAATCTTTGGATCTTTGTATGAGGACGAGATAATTTATTCTTGATTAATATGAAAAATGGGGGTTTTATAACCTTGGTCATAGAACACTACTATTCTCCTATTATCGTTCAATAATGTCCTAGGAGCCCTAATTGGATTGACTAACAACATCACAAGGTGATTCAATTCATAATGAGGAGGACCTAGGAGGGAGTTCTTTCAAATTTAAAGGGGTTCACCACCAAGCAAATGCTTGGAAAAGACAAATGAGCATTCAACCTACAAAACCTAGTTATGCAAGCTAAATGAGATGTGCAAATAATGAGATTATGCAATAGGGATATATGATATGTGTACCTGGGAAGTCTGGAGATGCTGTGAGGATTCTAGAAACATAAAGAAGATATCAAAATGTGTTATGGAGGACTAAGACACCCAAGGTGGCGTATTAGTCCAACTGCTAATTTTTCGGGGAAAACACAAAACCTTTGGATGTCAGAATCAGATCTGGAGGAATCTTTGAAAAAAATATGCCTAGGAGGAATAAGATGCCCAAGGTGTCATATTAGTCTCGTTTTAAATTTCTAAAAACTCTGAATGTGATCCTGAGCTCCAAGGTATGCGCTTGCTTCCTTTCCGATCTCAAGTTTTGAAACTTCCAGATCTGACTTGTAGGTGAGTTTTTGTGAAAATGATAACTTTGTAATGCAACTTTGCAACTTTTACAACTTTGTACTCCGAATGATCTACAAGACTTCAACCTAAACCTACAAACACAAATATGCAAGAGGGGAAAAACTTTTTGTTTGTTAGTGAATGGGGGTTTTCCTTCGTCAAACCCCTTGTTGGTAATTAAACATTGAAATGAAATAAAGTAATGAATAGAAATGGTGAATGAACAACATGCAATGCTACAACTCACCAAACCCTTGTAAAGTCTACAAAATTGTGTGAAATGGCTGCAATGGATTGGATCTTGAACCAAAATTATGGACTTGAATTTCTAGCTTGAATCAAAGCCTTACATCACAAATGTTAACACAACAACACACATGATGCAAGGAGATCTTTGATATGATGCTTGAATCTTGATGATGGCTCCAAATGCAATTGCTCTTGAATTCTCTTGTGAACTCAATTTGATATTATGAATTCTCTCACAAAAGACTTGGATTGAAAATGAATGAATGGGCCTTGTATTTATACTTACTTATGCTTAATATCCCAAAATTACATCACACTAAACCGACATATGAATTCATTAAATAAAGGAGGCTAAATCCAGCTAGAATTTGAATTTAAATCCCAAAAATGACTTAAGGAGGACTAAGATGCCCTAGGTGGCATCTTAGTCCCAAGTCATGAAACTTGGGGCACAGACACCAAAAATGATCCCAATTAAGATGCCTCAAAATCAAGGTTTTGAGACCTTTGGGAGACAAAGATGCCCTAGGTGGCATTTTAGTCCCAACTCAAAAATCAAGGACACATAGATGAGAATCATTGGATTATCATTTATGCATTGGAGAATGTCGGGATTAGTCAGAAAAAGATACAATTTATAGGGCTTGTGGACACAAAATAGGACCAATTAAGACATAAAGAAGGATAAATAAAGCAAGATAGGCCCAAACAAGTGTGAAAATGCAAGGGTATGCATTTTCTTACACTACATTTAGCCTCCACTTTAGTGAGAGGATGAATTTTCTTCAAACATACTAAATTATCCAACCATGCAATCAAGAGGGGTTCCAATGTATAAATGTTAGTAAGATAGGATGGCAATAATCAAGAGGGTGGCCAAGCCCCCAGGATGAAGATCCTTTGGGAAACCGACATAGACACAAAGGAACACACTTGCAGATGACATATGAATCCAAAACTGGATCGTAAGCATACACCATCAAAGAGAAAAAAAGGAAAAAGGAAAAGAGAATGACTACAACGGATTAAGCTTTGACTGGCCATCCAATGTGGTGGACTGGGTCTAGGATGTTTGTCCAAAAAGGTTTACAAGTGGAACACACTATCCACTATGCAAACAAACACATGCTCACAAGGGCTAGTGGGAGCTAGTTGTCCACTAGGTGAGCCCCAGGGGACCATATCAAAGCCATACCTCCATGAATTTAATAAGGTACAAAATTGCATGCTCACAAGGGCTAGTGAATCTAGTTGTTCACTACATGAGCCCCAAGGGACCATATCAAAGCCATACCTCCTTGAATTTAATAAGGTACAAAAATGAATGCTCACAAGGGCTATTGAAGCTAGTTGCTCACTAGGTGAGCCCCAAGAAACCATATCAAATCCATACCTCCATGAATTTAATAAGGCACAAAAATAAAATGCACACTCACAAGGGCTATTGAAGCTAGTTGTTCACTAGGTGAGCCCCAAGGGGCCATATCAAAGCCATACCTCCATGACTTTAATAAGGCACAAGACGCAATGCAACAATAAAGAGGGATGTTCAAAGGGATTTGGCTTAGTTCATGTGAGGTATTAATCTTAGGGGACATTGTTCCTAATGTCTCCAAAATAGGACAAGGAAATATCATGCTCTCGAAGGGAGTCAAACCCAAAGACACCACCAAGAGGAAAAAAACATCGCATAAAGAGAGAAAATCACACCCAGGAACATAAAAATAAAAATAAAATGAAATCATGCTAAAATAATGTCAATGTATGCCCCCACTTTAAAGAAATTGCTAGCACCATACTGTGAGCAATTACTTTAAAGTAGCCAAAAGATGAAAAGGAAAAGAGAGTTGCCACCCAGAAACACATAAGGGATCTATGGATTTGGGGTCAGTATCTATCTTTTCTGCAGTAATATTAGAGAGCTTGAAATTGTCATCATTCCCTAAATACACATAGAACTAGAAGAATGACACAAAGAGGGGGAAAAAAAAATGAAAATTGTTTGGGTCAACATGGAAGAGACATGGGGTGTCTCGATACCTTTCATCATCTCCAAAAGGAAAACACAAGAAAAAAGTGAAAAGAAAAGAAAAAGCTTTTGGGTCAACATGGAAGAGACATAGGGTGTCTCAACGCCTTGCGTCATCCCCAAAAGGAAAACACAAGACAAAAATGAAAATGAAAAGAAAAGATAAAAGATCAATGAAAAGGAAAAAGTACATGACATATAGAAGAATGAAGGCACAAATAGAGGAAAGCATAGAGAGGGAAATATCAAATAGAACATCATGGGGGATCAGGATACACACATGGAAGTGAAAGTGAAAAGAAAATGAAAAAGGAAAGAAAAAATAAAAAGAAAAGATAAAAGACTAGTAAAGCACATGCAGATCAACCATCCAATAGGCCATCTGCATCCCATTCTTGTTCAATATATACAGAATGAAAATCACTAGTGAGAGGGATCACATCAAGTGATGTACTAGGAGAATCACCAAGTTCAACACATGGTAAATCGTTCAGTTTAGGAGGATCATCATGGTTGTTATTGTTTAAGCTCATGGATGAGAAAAATAATAGATTAACTCATTATGTGCTTCCTCATCAATTTTATTTGTCTCCTCATCATCATCCAAGTTAACCACAAGAGGATGAATGGTAATATCCATAGAAGGTTTTGATCCTTGTTTTGTTGGATACATAGAATTTATAGGCTCTGGTAAGAGAGGAGGCTCATCATTTATTTCTTCTGTCAAGTTTGGATTTTTATTTTCAATGTTGTTCTCATCAGTCATCTTTTGAGCAATAGAACAATGCCTATGCTTACACTCTCTAGCATTGTGGTTCCTTTTATTACGGTTTTCAAATTATGTTTGTGTAGGAGTGGGTTTATCAACCATAGGTTCCTTTTCTTCTTGTGAGGGAAGAATGGAAGAAACCATGGAAGGTTTTTCAACTACTTTCTCTTTATAATTTTTCTTAGTAGGAAGACTAGGACTTGTTTGGTTCTCACTAGGTCTCTTGTAGGAAATAGGTAAGGGTTTATTCATGGATGGGTCTTGGTTTTTTGGTGTTGGGGATGAGACGTATCATCTTAGAATGAAACATCTAAGAACAGGAGTGCCTTCGGTGATTTTCATTTCTTCAAATCACCCCAAAGACACAAACCACTATGCCATAAAGCAGAAATAGGCATAATTATTTCCCCCATTAATCCTTCTAAGAAAAGTACATGCAGACAAATAACAGATTCAACACATATGCATAGATTCAATTCACAAAATATAACAACATGGATGACAAACTAATGAAAACATAGATTTACGTGGGGAAAACCCTTTCGGGTAAAAAACCCCACCCTCCAAAAGATCCAGCCATTTTATTATTCAGCAACAAACAGAGTTACAGTACAATCTCAGGCTCATAGCCTTTATAGGAGTTACATCTTGTTTCATCTGGAGAATACAGGAAAAAATATTTAGAATTTTCACACTGTTACAACACCCTCACACAACACAGTGTAGATTCATCTCATCTCACCAGTCGACTCTCTCAGCAAGCCTCTTGGCCAGCCCAACCTCATGGCCACCACAGGTTCACATCTTTGTATGTTTTGTGTGTCTCAGTGTTTATCGTTACAATGCACTATGCATACCACTCGAACACACACATGTGACTGCTCTCCCTCTCTCCAACCAACAACCATCAGGGTATTTAATTACCCCACCGACAAGCTTCCATCATCTCTAATTGCATTGCCCTACAGCATGCATCGGGCCACCCAACATTAAAACAGTTACCATATGTGCCTCGAGTCAGAATATACATTTAATACAAATAATCGCTTCTAAAGAAACAAGATTTCGTCCAATAATTATTGATTTACAATAGAAATGTAAAATCAACAAATGACATGGTGCTACATGTTGGCATATCATTCATCCATGGCTCTGACTATCGCTCAAATAGTCAACAAAACCCTATGGTCCTTTTACCGCCCCACCACGGCAAGCATTATGGTTACCCGGGGTAAGGTGATAAGCCACCGCAGAACTGGAAAACAACCACGAGACCCTCGCAGTATGGAGGTAAGCACCACACAACCTCCAAACACACTTCCCCATGCTACCACACCTCTGAGAGCATACTTCCGCGGTATGGTGGTAGGCCACCATGCAACTGCCAAACAACCACAAGACCCTCGCGGTATGGCGATACTCACACCGTACCACCGTGCTAGAGCCAGAAGGCCTCCACGATATGGTGGTGACAGCGTGCTATGGCACCATTTTCGAAAGACCTCTACAGTATGGAGGTAAGCATCCACGCCAAAATCCACAGTCCATCGCACTACCGCCAAGTAGTGTGAAGCCTCCTATGGTATGGCAGTAGCACCGCTCAACCACCAGACTAAGAGAAGCCTCCCATGGTATGGTGGTAACACCGACCAATTGCCAGACTGAGTGAAGCCTCCCGCGATACGGCAGTAAGCCATACAACCACCAACTACTAGACTCCCTGCACTACTGCCAAGCTAGGTGAAGGATCTCATGGTATAGCGGTAACTTTGCCCAACCACCGAGTAGACCAAATACCTTCGTAGTAAGGAGGTAAACCATGCAACCATGCCACCTCCAAAAGCTCCCAGCAGTATAGTGGTAAGGCATGAACAAAGGAGATCAGCCAAGTCCATTAGCAGAGGTTCAAGCCAGCAAGTTGAGGCACATATTTTCCAACAATCTCCCACTTGACGAAGACTTACTGGCTTCCTCTAGACTAGAACTCAAGAATCTAACACAATGCTTTCGTTCTCCAACCAAGACACCTACAATGACATCCAAGATGTCCACCAACTCAAGCAACAGTTCCAACCATCCACCATAAGAAAAAGGAACAAGCCAAGGCATATATGCACCAGTCTCAAGGACACAAGCATCAGATCCTACAGATGGAAAAGGAATCACATTACCACCTCTCCAACTTTCTCACTAGCCATATAGAAGCAACACTATAATAGCTTCAAATCTCTCAATCGTGAACACAATCATGAAGAATTTGTCATGAAGAATTTCTCCAAAAACAAGACAAAACATCAGCTAGAACATCAACTAGAAAACTAATTGCTCCCATCCAACTGATCAACTCACACGACTGAATTTAGCATACACAACAAGTGATAATTTATCCAATCACACATATGTCCAAGGTATCCACATTAGTAAACTCATGCCAACAGCATAGCCAACCCATAAACCATAGATATAAGCACCATGTGCCAACCAGTTAAAGAAGACCAAACACATACAGGTACTCCCACTGCATGGGTAATGCCAAATCTAAAAGATCAATGACATAACAAGTCTACCAATCACAACACATAGAAAAGCATAACCATGTAGTACTAAGGAACATCCACAATGATATGCAAAACCTACAAACTAAAATCCTGTAGCATGCCCCCCTACACACACCTCTAAATGCTAGTTGTGTCAAGTATGATCTCCTTCATATCCCAAGGGAAAAGCCATAAAAACACCCAACCGTTCAAACTCAACAAACCATGGATGTAAGCCTCTCAAATAAGATCAAACTAGCCCATATAACTATCTCCTACCTGTTCTCATCAAAAGATGATATAACACAGAAGCTCAAGGAGATAAATTATGTTGTCCACCTTCCATTATGAATCCTCCAGAATCTTAAGACAACAATTCAAGATCCATATCTATGAAAGGTAAAGCATATAACACATCTAAAAGATACAATGGGAAACTACCTCTCAAATCAACTTCACCACCGAGTAGACCATGGGAGGAAAAAAAAAATCTCCTCCAAGATATACAAGCCACCATGACTCATCCAAAAGCAATCTCCTCACTGGTCTCTGTTGAACTCGTATTCAACTAAGGTGTAGGCTGCTCAGAATTTCAGCTGAAAACAACATCTTTCTCATCTCATGAGAATCATAGCCTCACCTCATTCTCCATGTATCCATAAGCACTGACAACCGATCATCTCATGCTAAACTCCAATCTACACTATTAAGAATTTTTCAAGCATATGACCAATGTACTCAAAATACAGAGAATTACCAAACCATTGTCAAAGCTCCAAATATCTAAAACAGGAACTTATCATGACATCATGATCTACACATCCCCCTTAGGAGATACCATGCTTCAAGTGAACAAAATATGGTCTCAAGAGCAACACAACATGTCAAAACTCTAAACCAACATCACCTGTCAAGCACCACCAACATCTCAGCCAAAGACTCCCAATGTCCTCCATGGTTCCAAGATATTGTACATCCTCAACTAGTGTTCTTGCAAATGCAAAAGAATTCTTATGCAACAACATGATCTAAGAATCCCTCCTAGTAACATCTACAACACTAAAGAAGACCATTCACCACCAAGTGATGAATTTACAATCACTGATAAAGCTCCCACTGAACCGTGACATCTGAGCTTTCCAAGCATCATGACTGAACATGTTCTAATCTGAAAAACCTCCAGGTACAATTGACAACATGTCCATCTGACAACAAAGCCAAACAACACCAAGATCTCCAAACCACGCAGGCCACACCATCACCGTCAAAATCTTACACTATAATGTGTATCAAGCTCTCCATGACATTGTGACACACACACTACAAGTCCCCATAACCGAATATTTAGGTACTCAAGGCCATCCATCCTCTCATCCAGAAGCAACCATGCCAATGCACAAGTGACCAAAGACAAGGCTAGCTAACAAATTTGCACCACCACTAAAGCAACCTCGTGGATATAGACATTCCACTTCCAAGTCATCTCATTGCATCCAATGGGTAGCTAATCCACCAACCACATAACTCAAAGATTAATCACAACAAAAGTGTAAACCCATCATTGCAAAGGAAACTGCAAAATTGAGATCTCAAAGAGAACACCAATGTAGAAAAACTTGACTCAAACACCAGATAAAAAAATACATCCAATTTTCCAACCACATCCACAACTCAAGCACCATAGTCTAGGAAACCAACAAGAAACACCACAAGAATGCTGAGTGAAAAATCACATACCGAAACTCCCATGTAGAGAAGACATCACACCTCCTCAAAACCATGTCGAACTGCAACTATCTCATCCAGTCACACCCCAAAAGCCAGGGTCTAGAAAATAGCTTAACAACAACTCCACATAACCACAAGTTTTTTCTTGACCATGCAAAACTTGCAAAACCACCATGTTTATAAAACACCCATAAACATCCATATCCACTGCTCATCTAGATGACCCAAGAGTAGGAATTTTAGGTCCATTCCAAACCAATTCTAGAACCATAAGCATGCACATGAATTTGAGAGAGCCAGGCTATTCAATGTTTTGCAGACCACTCAAGATCAACTTCGTAGCCTTCATGCAATCAGGGTGATAGAGAACAATGCCTTCAATGCCAAGTCAGAACACCCATCACAAGTACAATACTCCATGGCTGAAGAAACAACCCAAATATTTCCATACCTTCAAGGATCCTCTCACACAGACACCCAGTATGAACCATGCTCTACTGCGACATAACCAAAAGCATAAACTCACACCCCCTTGCATCAAGATCATTCGCTGCCAACTAGGAGCCTTAGACCACATCATCACAATATGATCAACTCTAGATTCTCCATCTTGAATGTATTTTAAATTGCGTGTTGTCTCAGGAGAGCAAAGAATTTTACTCATCAAAGGATCAATCATAAGTCAATTCCTCCAAATTTCCTAAGTCTGATAGACTAAGAAATATTCACAAGAGAAATACCTTGAACCAACATCCAGAAGAAGGCACTGATACCACATGTTGGTATCAGGAAAGACCTTGACCTCCCTTTAATAGCTCTAATACCACTTGTTGGGGATGAGACGTGTCATATTAGAATGAAACATCTAAGAACAACAATGCCTTCGGTGGTTTTCATTTCTTCAAATCACCCCAAAGACACAAACCACTATGCCATAAAGCGAAAACAGGAACAGTTGTTTCCCCCATTAATCCTTTTGAGAAAATTACATGTAGACAAATAAAAAATTCAACACATATGCACAGATTCAATTCAAAAAATCTACCAACATGGATGAAAAACTAATAAGCACACAAATTTACATGGGGAAAACCCTTTCAGGTAAAAAACCCCACCCTCCAAAAGATCTAGCCATTGTATTATTTAGCAACAAACAGAGTTACAATACAATCTCAGGCTCATAGCCTTTACAAGAGTTACATCTTGTTTCATCTGGAGAATACAGGCAACAACAATTCAAATACCTCACACTGTTACAACACCCTCACACAACACAAAGTGTAGATTCATCTCATCTCACCAGTCGACTCTCTCAGCTAGCCTCTCGGCTAGCCCAGCCTCATGGTTACCATAGGGTCACATCTTTGTATGTTTTGTATGTCTCAGTGTTCATGGTTACTATGCACTATGCATACTGCTCGAACACACACACATGTGATGCTCTCCCTCTCTCCAACCAACAACCATCAGGGCATTTAATTACCCCACTGAAAATATTCCATCATCTCTAATTGCACCTCCTTGCAACACGCATTGAGCCACCCAACATTAAAATGCTTACCATATCTACCTTGAGTCAGAATATACATTTAATGAAAATAATCGCTTCCAAAGAAAAAATCTTTCGGCCAATAATTGTTGATTTACAACAATGATGTAAAATCAACAAATGACATCATGCCATGTGTCGGCATATCATTCGTCCACCAATCTGTCTATTGCCCAAATAGTCAATAGAACCCTATGGTCCTTTTACCATGCCACCATGCCAAGAATTATGGTTACCTACAGTAAGGCGGTAAGCCATCGTGCAACCGCTAGAAAACCATGAGACCCTTGTGGTATGGCGGTAAGCACTACACAACTGCCAAACACACTACCTCACGCTACCATACATCTGAGAGCATACTCCCATGGTATGGAAATAATCCACCACGCAATTGATAGACAACCACGAGACCCTCACGGTATGGTTGTACTCACACTGCACCACCATGCCATAGCCAAAAGACCCCCGCAGTATGGTGGTGAAAATGCACTACCGCGCCATTGCTGAAAGACCTCCACAGTATGGAGGTAAGCATCCACGTCGACTACCACGGTCCACTGCACTACCACCAAGGAGTGTGAAGACTCTTGCGGTATGGCGGTAACACCACCCAACTGCCAAATTGAGAGAAGCCTCCTACGATATGGTGGTAACACTATCCAATTACTAGACTGAGTGAAGCCTCCTGCAGTATGGCGGTAATCCATACAACTTCCAATTTCTAGACTCCCCGTGCTACCACCTAGCTGGATGAAGGATCTCGTAGTATAGCGGTAACACCGCACAACCACCGAGCAGACAAAATTCCTCTGTAGTAAGGAGGTAAATTGTGCCACCTCCAAAAGCTCCTAGTGGTATAGTGGTAAGGCATGAACAAATGAGATCCGCCAAGTCCATTAAAAGAGGTTCAATCCTGTAAGTTGAGGCACATATTTTCTAATAGTTGGAAGGCTTTTAGGCTCAACATTGTTTTGTTTAGGTGGTGGAGGTTCAAGCATGGGTGGAGATTTGATCATGGGTGGAGACAAGTTTTCAAGGGATAGTTTGGTTATGCATTTCACTTTAAAATTTTGGTATGATAGGAAAAGGAAGTCTTCACACTGTCTTATAGGTTCCATGGGCTTAGGCCAAAAATAATCTAAGGAGAAATTTCCATGGGAAGATGAGGATCTAAAGCCACTATGGTTTACACTGAATATTTCATTGTCAACTGTAAACTTTAAACACTTATGGATAATGGATGGGACCGCATTCATGGAGAAAATTCATTTCCAACCTAACTTCACACAAAATTGGTCCAAATTAGATAAAGAGAGAATGATACATTTGATTTCTTCAGTCCTACTTGTAAAGGGAGTGTGATCGAGCCCATCGTAGCATGAGAAAAAACATCATGCACTTTAATACATGCTTTAGGTTTATCATATCTATCTTGAGTGATTTCATGCACATATAAGTGTTGGCCCCACAGTTGCCATTGCACCAAAAGATCAACCTCTTAATGCCCAATACAACTACCAGAGTTAATGGATCCACGAGAGGTGGTTAGTCAATGTCATGAATCTTGAAGGGAGCATTGAACATCTGCCAACAAACTCCCCCTCAGTATTACTCAAGGTGATTCGAACCTGACACCTTTGGCTCTGATACCAATTTTTGGCCCCATAGTTGTCGTTTGCACCAAAAGATCGACCTCTTAATGCTCGATACATCTACAAGAGTTAATGGATCCATGGGAGGCGGTTAGTCTATGTCACAAATTGTGAGGGGAGCATTCACCATCTACCAATAATAAGAGTTCTTCTATGATCACACTCTCTCCATAGATAGGATCAATTAAAATCCCAAGAGCGGGCTTGTTATTGATTTTGTCGAGTATGTAAAGAGGACCATCAGGTGCATTTTTAATTGTTTCTTTTGAAGGGAAAGTAATTTCAATGGTTTGTTGTTTACGAGGCTCGATTTCAATCACTCTTATCATTGTATCAATAGGAATTTTTTCATTAGTATCCATAGGACTTTGTTCAAGATTGCTCATATTTTCTTCATCTGTGTCAACATTCATCAAATCGGGCTTAATTTCACTAGCCTTAACAAATGAAATACTATGGTTGGGCATGGGGTTGGTAAATATTTTCAAGTTTTGGTTGGGAGGAGCCATAGACTTATTACCTTTGTCAATAACACCTCCAATTAGGATATGATTGGAATCAATGAGTTCTTGCACAAGATGTTTAAGACACTTGCAATGTTCTGTATCATGTCCTTTTTGTTGGTGATAAGCACAATAGGCATTGTGTCTAAAGCTCAAAGGTAATTTCTTGCTAGGGTCAAGGGGTTAGATGGGAGGTAAGGTAATCATGTTTTTGTTTAAGCTAGGTCATGATGTTGTGGAGTGTGTCGGGTAAGGGAGTAGATTTCCTTTGTGAATCCCCAAATATATAAGGATTACTCTTCTTTATAGTGGCTACTTGGGTATCAATGGGTTGGGTAGGTTGAGAGGTGGAATTTAGTTGAAGGAAACTTTTAGTTTGTCTTCTAAAAGGTTGATAAGTGTTCTCGTTTGAAGTTTCATACTTTTTCAGGATGGGTAGGGGTAGCTTTTGGTTCACTAGCACTTAAAAAAAATTGATAATCTCAAAGGGCAGTGCATAGGTGCATGAAGGAATGAAATTTCATCATGGTGAGCTTATACCTTATCTTGCTTTGTAATTTTTCTATGAACATCTTTTGAAGGTGGGAATCAGGAATCTTCACACTGATTTGGGAATAAAGCGACTAGTAGCATGAAATAAAGTCAGTGACTTTTTCACCCTCATTTTTTTGCATCTCATCAAATTAGCCAATGTCATTTCAAGAACCATGTGCACTTGGAAATGGTTAATAAAGGCCTCAACAATTTCATTGAATGAACAAATTGAGTTATTCGGTAATGTAGAAAACTAGTCCAAGGAAATGTCTTTCAAGATTGGGGAAAACATTTAGCCAAAAGTTTGTCCTCAAAGATAAAGTCACTACAAAAAGTAGTGAAGGAATTAACATGATTAGCAGGATCTCCCTTTCCTCCATATTTCTCAAATCTAGGGATCTCTATACCTTGTGTCATTGGAGTTCTCAATATCTCTAAGGATAATGGGTTACTTTTTACATAGTATGAAGGTGGACCATTTTGATTTTGATTTATGGTAGAGACTTGACGTTGAAGGGATGAAAAGCTTTTTAAGGAGTGGTTAATGATAGGATCATTGCTTGTGGTTTGGGATGGAGGTGAATATGGCGGTGGTATGTATGTGTTGGAAGGATAGATGAATGGATTTCTTATGGGAGGAGGTATGAGATTAGATGCCACATAGATATAAGGAGCACTAGTGGAAATGTGTGAGGTAGGAAGGATTTTGATAGTAGGTTGCATCATTGTGGTCACTTGAGGAGTTTTATAGGTGGGAATGGATGCTATGGTTGAAAAGGGAGGAGTTTGATTTTTTACTTGAATTTATTTTGAAGTTTAAGCACCATTGGTGGTGGGAGGAAGGTGTTTTCCAAAAATGTGAGCTATGTTACACACAACTTCCAGTCCTTCATCACTTTCCATCATGCGGTGAAGACTATCTATAATAGGTATAATAGTGTTGGAAATGTTTTCAGTACTCACACTATCTTGTAAATGATCTAAGTCTTCATACATTTTCATTATGTTTTCTTGAGGAATATGATCAACCATTGTTTGAAAACTTGGCATAACACTTGTAGGTAAGGTAGGTATAGCGAAAGATGTGTCAAAGGTATGGTCTATACCTAGTGAACTAATTCCAACAATAGAAGTAAGAGAGCTTGATAACCCAAGATCCACAATGAGTGTCTTATCATGGGATGCCATGACTCTCGCACTTCATCTAACCACAATATTAGGATTAGGACAGCAAGTACTACAACTCATACAAGGAATAAACCATGGAAAGTGAAACAAACACAATATCCTATGCTTGTAATTACACTTGAAATGAAAGAAATTTGAATAAAAACAATTTTGGAAACTAAAACAAAAAATTGAAGGCAGCCCACATAAACACATAAAATTAATTTCAGGCCCTGAAAACTGGAGAGTCAAAGTCAATAGGGACTAATATACCAATAAGGGAATCTTGGTCCTCTTGGTGAGATTTTGAAGTTCTAGGGAGTGAAACAGGTAGCAAACAACAAAGAGAGGATTATGGAGCGAAAACCTTGAGAGTGACTAAGATGCTAGGAAGGGTGTTTTAGTTCTAGTAGAAGTTTTTCTTAGAAAAACATCAAATATTGGAGTGTCTATAGTGTTTAAAGATTGCCTATTCAGGGTACTGATGTTTATAAATATGAAAATGTGCAAATGAGTGCAAGAAAAGGTAACTAGGAACAAGAAACTGAATGCAATTTTTTTCAATTAGAATGCAATAAGAATGCTTCTAAATGAAATTAAGAGGATGAAAAATGCACTTTTCAATTTTTCAATGAAATGAAATGATGCAAGAAAGTAAAATTGCAACCTATATGTAGCCTATATGCACTTTTAGTAATGCAAAAATAGGAAACCCTAGATGTAATTTCACTAATGTAAGATGCAAGAAACCCTAGATGCACTTTCACTAATGCAAGATGCAATGAATGCAATCTAGATCTGAGACTATTATGGACTCTAAATCAGAAAAATAATTCTCAACAAGGTCGGGTTCATCAAAATGATTAATATGAAAAACGGGGGTTTTATAACCTTGGTCATAGAACACCACTATTCTCCTATTATCATTCAATAATGTCCTTGGATCCCTAATTGGATTGACTATCACCCTCACAAAGTGAGTCAATGCACAATGAGGAGGACCTAGGAGGGAGTTCTTTCAACTTTAAAGGGGTTCGCCACCAAGAAAATGCTTGGAAAAGACAAATGAACATTCAACCTACAAAACCTAGTTATGCAAGCTAAATGAGATGTACAAATAATGAAATTATACAATAGGGAGATATGATATGTGTACCTGGAAATTTTGAAGATGCTATGAGGATTCTGGAAATGTAAGGAATCTACCAAAATGTGCTATGAAGGACTAAGATGCCCAAGGTGGCATATTAGTCCAGCTATTTTTTAGGGAAAATACAAAATCTTCGGATGTCAGAATCAGATCTGAAGGAATCTCTGAAAAATATGCCTGGTAGGACTAAGACATCCAAGGTGGTGTATTAGTCCTATTTTGAATTTATAAAAACTTTGAATGTGATCTTGAGCTCCAAGGTCTGCACTTGCTTAGTTTCTGATCTTAAGTTTTGCAACTTTTGGATCTGGCCTATAGGTGAGTTTTCGTGAAGATGACAAATTTGTAATGTAAATTTGCTCCAAATGATCTTCAAGACTTCAACCTAAACCTGCAAACACAAATATGCAAGAGGGGAAAAACTTTTTTTTTAGTGAATGGGGGTTTGCCATGGTCAAACTGTTTGTTTGTAAATAAACCTTGAAATGAAATAAAGTAATGAAGAGAAATGGTGAATGAACAACATGAAATGCTACAACTCACCAAACCCTTGTAAAGTCTGCAAAATTTTGTGAAATGGCAATGGATATGGATCTTGAACCAAAGATACAGGCTTGAATTGCTAGCTTGAATCAAAGCCCTACATCATAAATGTTAGCGCAACAACACACATGATGCAAGAAGATCTTTGATATGATGCTTGAATCTTGATGATGGCCCCAAATGCTTGATGAATTTCTCTTGAATTCTCTTGTGAACTCAATTTGATATTATGAATGCTCTCACAAAATATTTGGATTGAAAATGAATTAATGAGCCTTCTATTTATACTTACTTATGCTTAATATCCTGAAATTACATCACACTAAGCCGACATATGAATTCATTAAATAAAGGGGGCTAAATCCTACCAGAATTTGAATTTAAATTCTGAAAATGACTCAAGGAGGAATCGGATGCCCTATGTGGCATCTTAGTCCCAAGGTATGAAAGTTGGGGAACAGACACCAAAAAGGGTCCCAATTAAGATGCCTCAAAATAAAGGTCTCGAGACCTTTGGGGGACAAAGACACCCTAGGTGGCATTTTAGTCCTGACCCAAAAATTAGGGACATGTAGATGAGAATCATTGGATTATCATTTATGCAATGGAGAATGTCGAGATTATCCAAAAAAATATGCAATTCATAGGGCTTGTGGAAACAAAATAGGACCAATTAAGACATAAAGAAGTATAAATAAAGCAAGGCAAGCCCAAACAAGTGTGAAAATGCAAGGGTATGCATTTTCCTACACTAAACTTCTATCAAAATTTATACATTAAGTGGCATCCAGACACTAAGGAAAACAAGGCTACCTCTCATGCATTTAATGGTGAGAATCATCCTACAACAACCCCAAGTACAAGAATGTATGCTTCTGCTGGTAAAAATCAGTTCAAAAAAATTTAAAGGTATGCATCTTCTTGCCCAGACCAATATGCAAATGTCTCTTCATCCCTTGATCATAGCAAGAGAATGCTACCTATAGCATATAATTTGTTTGAAGAGTTACCATCAACAAGAGAGGAATGCATATTTTTAAAAGGGAACATACTTGTGATAATATTTTCTATCTGTGTTGATGAGAAAGAACATACAATTGTTGATAAAGAGAAGTAGCAAATAATAGTTTCCCCTACAGTCATTAATGGGAATAGATTTATAGTAGTCACTCCAACATTTGTGGAGGAAAAAGATCAATTTGTAGAGGTACTTGAATGGTCATACACATTTGGATATCAATCTACTACCGCTGATATTGGTGAGAAGAAAATTCAAACATCATATGGATTTGCACTTGAAGAACCCACCATAATACCTCCTATGCTTGTGATTGTGAATATTCATATGTTTTTTGATGACAAGTCTATGGTTAGGTATGCATCTACTGATAAACCTGCAATAATAAGAATGCCATCTCCTTCTAAAGAAATATGTATGCATATGGTTATAAGAGAAAATTTTATAGCAATCAAATGTACACTAGGAAAAAATGCAAATATTGACTGCACAAACCAATAATGGATACATGCTATGAATGGAGGAAATTAATATGCAATAAATCATTTTGCACATATTGACAAAAATATTAAAGCTGTAACTAGATGCATTAATAAGCAAGAACTGCAGGTATTGATATATCTTTCTCAAATTATCATACCTATTAAAAATGGACATCTAATTGGAATAGGCATGTATAAAGGAGAAAATTGTGCAGCTATTAGAGGAGATGTGGATTCCATGATAATTACCTCATTTCAAGAAATAAACACCTCATTTGATAATTGCCTCATTTCGTGTGTCATTAAAGAATTCTTTTTAAAAAGTCATTATATTTTTAAAAGAATTATTATTATCGTTTTTGATAGAGGTAAATGTGATGTATTAAGTTGTAACATGCTATGTGAAATTAATAACTTGCATGTAGAAAATTTTGTTTCACATGAAAAAGAAAGAGGAAAACACTTTGAAAAGGGAGAAAAACAACATTTTGAGAATGGGCAAAATGTACGGAAAAATTATAGAAATCTTCTTCAACAATGAAGAATCTGAAGGCTGCAGAAGATGGAAAATGTGCTTGGTGGTGGGGGCTCTGCCTAGGGGATTTCCTCAATACCCCACAAGGGGTGTGACCCTATTGGGGGTTGCCGCCCCCAGACCCTCTCTTTTGAATTTAAAAACAAAAGAAGAAATTGGTGGGGGGTTCACACTGAGACAAAGTGATGTTTTTATACCCCCTCTATCTAAATAATGCAACTTAGCTTATCATGATCTTCCATTACCATTGTTATATGCATTTCTTATAACTGAGCAAGAATAAATAATTGATGAATTTTTAGGACAATAGAATTCTAAAAATACAAATTTGACCATTTGTTGTTTTGATTGTTGCAAGGAAGAATCTAAGTGCACATGCCAAGTTGTTCAAGAGGACATGGTGAAGGAGACACAAGTCATAAGTGAGCCTCAACAAAACAATGGTGAAAGTGAACAAGTATCCTTTGTAACTCAAGGGAAACCTCATACATCAAAACTAGAAGATTGAGGTATGATTAATGATTTTAATTTGTCTTATAATTCTATTGGATTAAAGAGACACCGTGTTTCTTCATAAAATTATTCTCAATCTAGTATGTATGGTCAATGGAAACAATCCCAATACCCCTAAGAATGGAAAAAATGAATTCTCACAAAAACCATCATTACCATCTCTGTTACCATCCTACTTAATTCCACCCACTCTATATCCACAATAAAATTTTACCATTTTCATTATCCCATTCATACCACCTAACACCCACTTCAACATATCCACCAAGGGAAACTACAATGCCTAATAAAACACTCCATAATAAAGTGGTTCAAACTACATATAATAATTCTATTTCAAGGATCCTTTTACATTATATTAATGTGCTTCAAATTGATGAATCACACACATAAAAAAATATTTCAATTTGAGTCTAATTTTATCATTGAAATCATAAATGTGTGTGGTCAAATTTATTAGCACTAAAAGATGATATACTTTATTCATTCAAGAATTATGTGGGATAAAGAATGGAAAACTACACAAAACATGCTCCAAGTAGATTTCTATTCATTGAACAAGCTCCAAGTTAGTATTTAACTTATCATTATTAATGATCTCATGATCTTGCAATTAAAAGTTAAGTCGGGGGGTAATCCCTTTAATTTTGGAGATCTTTGGTTGAATATTAATAAAACCTTCATTAAAGTGTTAGTTTAATGCTTCTCATAAAAACCATGTGATTAATATTTGGACCAAATCAATGTATGTATTCTTGTGTTAGCTAGAATTGAATCATATCATTCCTTCACAAGCATTCATTTTAATAGCCTATGAAATTCATCCATTTTTTATTTTTTTAGTATTTTTTCATATTAATAACTTTACCACTTTTTAATGCATAAACTAGTTATTAATGGTGAAGCTATTAAATGGATAATGTTACACAAATTTAACATTGCTATACTTGATATTATTGGTCATGAGAATATGATTGCAAGTTTCTAATCTTGGTGACCCAACACTTTTGCACTAAGTACTAGTTGGTGATGCACATCCAAAGACTCATTTTTTTGGCCTTGCTAGCTATATGATGAACAATAAATTTCTTTTGTGCTTCGCTTTTGAAGATCACATGGGAATTATTGCATAATGTGTTCACCATTCATGGGTAGAACTTCTCTTCTCCACTAGCCTTGATACCAAATCATGTGGACGACAATATGAAAATAATTGTATGAGAGCCATGATTCTTGGTTGAATCTTTACAACCCACACATCCAGAGAGAATTTGGAGATATTAAGGACTTGGACATATTATTGCAATACATCATAAGGATTGTTTTATCCACCGATCTAAAGCTACATGGACATTTTGGATAAATTGGGAGACTACCACTGGTCTTCCACTATGCAACCTTGTCTTTGGAAGATTGTTGCTATTGTAAGTGATTCTTTCAAGTGATTGGGCATGTATTCTAATGTTTTGTAGGAAGCTTTCTATTATAATGGCATGATCTCAATTAGATACAGATCATTTTTAGCAGTAGTGTTATGTTCTAGATTATGATCCAGTTATTATTGGTCATCATTTCAAGTACTACAAGAAACTATTTTCAGCAATGACTTTCATTGGAGGGATTCAGATGGAACTCTAGGATTTGGGTGATAACATTTCATCATCAATATGAGAATTTCCTTCTCTTTGGTCATTATATGCAGGTTATTTGAAACATAGAAAAAATGAATAAAAGGAGAAAAAAGGGGAAAAAGGAAAATGTAACAAATTCTAACAATGAAAACCTTCAGGCGTTGTTAGACAACTACAATTTGAAAACCAATTTCTGGTGAATTATAGTTGAAATAAATTCTTAGTGGTGAAAACTATTTTTACAGTGCCACTAAGTGATATGTGATTGAAAACTTGTTTGCCAGTGGTCACTTGTCGCTATCAAAATTGAAAAAATGAAAAATAAAAAAGAGAAAAATGAAAAGAAAATTTTTTAAAAATGAAAATTATTTGTGTTCTTTCTATGGGCTAATCCTTTTCAAGTACACTTAGATGCTTCCATGGTTGTTTCACTCTCTTTGAGTGCCTCTAGCACCTCTTGTTTCTCATTGGTGTGTATGTACTCTACTTTGTCATGGTCAACATACCTTTTCTCACCTGTAGCACAAGTTACACATTCAGTTGAGGTGTTAGCAAGAGTGAAGAAAAAATCTACTACCATTAGTATAATCCATAGTGCTTCATTGTGAGGGTGATCTTTCATGTGCGACACTACTTGTTGGAGATTCAAAGTTGTGCATTATTTTGGGTACCAAACCTTCACATACATAGGTGTGCAAGTTGATAAAACAATCTATTTTATTTTTTATTATTTTATCTTTTAACTTGATTAATATTTTTTATTGTATTAATCATCTAAAGCACCACTCACACCAACCCTCTTCTTGTTTCCCGAGGATGGTCAACCCTTTAAGTTGGGGGTAGGTTTGTCATCCTTATTACCTATATTTTCAACCATCATAATAATTCATATTATCTATCATTTCACCCATTTCACATAGCTCATGAATATGGAGATAGTTTTTTTATGATACTTCCTATATATAGCATTTCCAACAAATAATGCTATGAAAAATGAATAAAAAAAAAGAAAAATTTGAAAAATGAACAATGAAAAAAATACAAATTTGGAGGAGGAATGAATATTGAACAAAGAAAGACAATGAAAGAAAAATTGAAAACTAGCAAATCCATGAAGCATGCTAAAAAGAAGAGTGATAGAAAAATTGAAAGAAAATATGATTAACTATGAGCTGTAATAGTTAAGGATGAAGAAGGAACAAATCCAAAGGCTACCAATACAAATCAACACCTCTCAGAAATTAAAGATTGTGCCAGGGCATGCAATATGCTAAGTTTGGGGGAATGATGAGTTTCATTTTCGCTCCACTTTATACCATATTTTATCCTTTTTCCTATACCATTTAACACATTTCCATATTCTATTTCTGTACATCATCATACCATTTTACCACCTTTTTTTGCTTATGGTTAAATATAAATAAGTAATATTTAATTTAGTTTTTAGATAAAATAAGTGAATAGTAATTATAAATTGTATTTACTAGTATTTTCTTCCATTATGTTAAGAAAGTATATCTTGCAACACGTAGATTGAAGGAGAAGAATGAATACTTCCTATCGCCATGGGTATACATATTAGCATATTAATTCTATTTACATAAAAAAAAATTCTCATAAAAGAATTTGGTTATTTAGTTATAACCAATTATTATTCAGTTTTGATGATAATGTTCTCAGGTTGAAAAATAATATTCTATTTTATGATTGTAATAATGAGCTAAAAAAGCTCCTACAATTTATAGTGAGTTGTTTCAACAAATCAAATAGCTAAATATCAGCCACAAAATAATAGCAAAGTGGCATAAAAATAGGAAACAACTTGCACACATTTTTCTTATAAATATGATCTATGTGAGAAGAAAAGGGATATATAGACTTTGATTAGTTTTCATAAATAAAAATAACATATTCACATGACTCAACCAATGTAACAAAATTCTATTTTAGCACCCGGCACACTAAGGAGGAAGGGTGCCCCCTTCTTGGAATGCTTGGTGATTTTATAGCTTTTGTAGTAAGTGTGTTTATTTCCAACAGTGTGTTTATTTTGAGGAGTGTGTTTATTTCTATTATTGTGTGAATCTATTTAATGTTTATTGTTTATTGTTTATAATTTAATTATGGTATCTAATGATTATCTGTGTTAATGATTTTTCATATTATTGCAGCTATGAGTTCAATTTTTACAATCATTATTGTTGTTATTTCTATTGCAGCATCTATTGTAGAAATATTGCAATACAACCATAGTCACAAAAGAAAAACATAAACATTCATTTGATTTTTAATTTAGGTAGTTGATTGAGTTTAGGAATTTATTTTCATCCCCACTCACCTCATGAATTGCAACTTACAATCCTTGGATTGACACTTAGACTGAGTTGAATCTAGTTTATTTTTTACCTCGATTTTGGCATATCACTTGGTTGTTATAAGTGCAAAAATATATGTGAAGGGTTTATGCAATGAACGCAACCTATTAACCTGAAATGCTAGGATGAGGGGGTCGATCACTGAATGATTTTAAAGACATAAGTTATAAATTGTGTGACCTGCAACAGCTGATTACCAAACAACACAAAAATATAAACTTTATTAATCTACCATGACTGCAAACCTTAAGTCTATCTAAGAGTAGACTTAAATCATTTCTAAGCATCCATTATATCATCTAGATTTTCAAATTATACATCTGGAATTTACTTAGAAAACCCACATTGAATCTATAACCTGTTTTCTCCTCTAGCACTGAAAGTAACTTCTACAACAACATGATAATATTGCATGACAGCTTTGAAAAATTCTAAGAAACTTTACAACATTTTCAAAACATGATCTTCTCTCAATAATACTTAACCAACACTTCTAGACATTGATCCACAAAGCACAATTCCATCCAAGCTCACCACAGATCTATCCTTTGACATCAATGACACTTTTTGACATCAATGAAAACATTATGCCAACAATATTAATTGGTGATAGTATGCATGTGACCTCTCCTTCCCTTAGTGATATTTGTGATCATGTGGTCATTGATTTCCAAAGGGAAGAAATTTGATAGTATTAATCTAAATTCTATGCAAACTCAGATAATATCTAAATATTACATGGGATATTACTTGATAATTCATGTCGAAATAGGTCATAATATCACCTAGATCCCTATCATACTATATACATCCCATCTTGAAAGGGTATAAACCACATTATAGTTGATTGTTAAATTTAAAGAGTGATTTTTTTTTGTCTACAGGCCTAACAAGGGTATATTAGGTGATATCATCATAGATCTGGAGATTCCTTTATCAAATTCTATTTCATATGTGGGTTGCATCCTTAAAAATTCAAATAGTCCAATAGCTAACTCACAACATTCTAATATATATCTTGGAGTTATATCCTCTAGTTGGCCACATTAGCCACATACTAGAGTAGAATAAGTTGCATATACTGATCATTCTATTACTCCACAAGCATCTGATTCACTTTAGCATATTGTAGGGGTATGGGTTTTGTAGCTTAAATTATTTCTTTAGGATTGATGTCATCATGCCTTCATAGTCCATTACACACATCATTATTTTAGTTACTAGATGAGAGAACTTCAAATGAGCTAATGGATTCCTTAATTGTAGCTAGAAATGGAGATATTTATGGTACTAGTACATTGACACAAGTATATGATTTTAAATTTTTAAGTTAAATTTATATTGTAAAATTTAAAACATATGCTTGTTGTCCTATAGAGATAAACTATTTTGAAATTTATAAATGTTTTTTACATATATTTGTAGCTCAAACTAGTAGGTGATACTCATAGTTTAAAAGGAATTCGAGTGCACGAAAGATGCTTCCTACACCAATCTAAGAAGGAGAGAGTTGCAAAAAATTCTTAAACACCTTAACAATTATAGTTTTAGATGCGCATACATATCATAATCAAATAAACAATGAAAACATAACAAAGAATTTATGTGGGGAAAACCTTTTTAGGAGAAAAAATCACAACTAAATTATATTATTCAACAACAAAAAGGAAGTTACAATATAATTATAGAGGTATTCTCTTGCATGAATCTTCACACTTCTCAATTTTGGAGTAATTCCAACAACATAACAATAATTAAAAAACAACAACCCTCAACTTCAAAATAAAAGGGTTCTACATATAGGAGCTTACAATGCATTAGTTAGAAATTTTTGAAAATCCAACACTCAAGATTGAAGATGCAACATGGGAAATACCAAAACAACTATGCATGAAAAATGATAAGTTTCCTCTTCTCAACACATGCAATATTGCAACTACCAATTATCACTAATCTTGCACATGAAAAGATAAACTTTCCAAAATATAACCATGCCTCTAAAAATCTCACATTACATGTGAACTTAAAATGAAATAGAAATTTCCTTCATGCACAAATCCACTTATAATAGTGCAACTTTCCATTTCTAATTGTTTCTTGAGTTATCTTCAAAAAATAAAGCTCATAAATAATTAAATAATTAAATAATTAAACATGCCAAGAAAAAAATGATTGAGACCTTATTTTTCCTAATATTTTCCCACTTGTCAAACACTTTTGAAGAGCCAATGGAAAAATAGGATTTTAACTACTAGAGGTTGTGAGGCCCATAGACTTTGAACACCATCTGAACTTAACAGTTCTCACTAGCTTTTTCAATGCATATACAAAATTCTTCAAAGTATCAACCTTCTCCAGCTTCACCTTTCCATCTTCCACCATATCATTAACAAAATAAAATTGAATATCGTTGTGTTTTGTTATAACATGGAAAGTAGGATTCTTTAGTAAGCAAATGATACTCTGAATGTCACAATAGAAAGTCATTTGTCTTGCATCAAAACCAATATCAAAACATAATATCTTAAGAAAAATGGATTCCTTGAAAGCATGCATAGCTACCATGTACTCTACTTCTATAATGGACAAAGCGACTACAACCTATCATTTACTCATCCAACTAAGAACACCACCAAAAATTATGAACACATAGCCATGAGTGGACCTTCTGCTATCAATTTCACCTTCCCAATCCAAATCCACATATCCAAAAATACTCATTGAGTGTTGAGGTCTAGTAGGATAACCATAAAAATATAGGGAATACTTAGAAATACCCCACAAATATCTAAACACTCTCTTCACTGCATCCCAATGTACTTGTCCAAGATTAGTCATAAATCAACTAAGGACTCACACAACTTAGGTAATGTCTGGCCTCGTACAAACCATAACATACATAAGACTACCAACAACACTCCCATATAGTACTTTGTACATTTTCTCTATCTCAATAAGAGAATTTGGAAAATCCTCCAAAAAAATATTTGTCCCCTACATTACAGGAAAAAATGACTGACTACAAGCTATCATGTTGAATCTCTCCAACACTGAATTCACATACTTTCTCTAGCTTTAAAAAAAAAATTCTCTTAACTCTATCTCTTCTAATCTTCATCCCCAAAATATATCTCACTGCACCTAGATCCTTCATCTCAAACTATACTGACAACTGAGACTTCAAATCTGAAACCAAACTTTTACCATTCCCAAAAACAAACATATCATCTACACACAATGAAAATATGAGAATGCAACCATTATCAGATTTGTAATAAACATAATGGTTATATTTAAATCTCAAACATTCTAAAGACAACACATAGGTGTCATATTTATGATACCACATCCTATGAGATTGCTTAGGACCATATAAATACTTTTCAACTTGCAAACCAAATTTTATTTACCTTTAACCATGAAATGGTTTGGTTGTGACGTATAAACTTCTTCCTCCAAGTCACTATGAAGGAATGTTGTCTTCACATCCATCTGTTCCTATTATAGATCATATGTTATTGCAAGTGATAACAATAATCAGATAGATTTCAGCTTTACAATAAGAGAGAATAAATTACTTTTGGCTTGAGGATATTCCTCAGAAACTAACCATTCCTCATGCTTCTCAACATTGTCATCTAGACCAAATTTTCTTTTGAGCACCAATCTACATCCAAAAAGTTTTTGTCTTTCAGGAAAATCTATTAGATCAAATGTATTATGTTTCTTTAATGCAACCATTTCCTCATCCATGGATTTTATCCAAGAATCAACATCACTCATACCCATAGCCTCTCTAATAGTCCTAGGCTCATCAGTGTTAGAAATAAAAACAAAAAATAAATTGGAATCCAACAATGAATAATCAAACCTTTTAGGTGAATATCCAAACCTATCAGGTTACCACTTATCTCTGGTAAACCTTCTCAATTGTTGAGGTTGAGGTTCTTCTTCTTTATAACTTTCAGAGCTTCTCAAACTCTCCTACTATTTCTCCTCTTTCTCTGGCTACAACTCAATTGTGGAAGGTTTTGGCCACTAGATCCCAAATATTGTACCCCTTCACACCAATACCATAGCCAATGAAAATACATTTAACCACCTTAATCTCCAACTTAGACCTCTTCTCAATTAGAACATGAGCGTAAGCTTCACAACAAAATACTTTGAGATGTCTCATCGAAGGATTTTTACTAGACCATGGCTCCATGGGTGTCTTATCAATAAGAGCCAATACAAAAAGAGCTAATGCAGGAGATCTGTTGATTAAATAACATGTAGGGGTATGTGCAGGATCATGATGGGCCAAAAAGTGGCGATATCTAAGTGATATGATGGCCCATGTGGCTGACGACTTTTTTTTTAATTGATGAAACGAAAAAAGGTTTTTAAAGGATATTCTCAACTTTCCACCAATATAAATTATGCTTTACATTGAATTTAATGAATAATTATTATTCATTTTCTATTTGAATTACGACTAAAGTCTTGTTTGATAGGCTGATTGAAAAACATCTATAGCATTCAAACGGTATCACATTTTTTGAATCTGAAACATGCATCACATTCTATGCTTCACATACTATAGGATTAAAAAAATTAATTAATTTCATGAAGTTTTGACCAAGTTAAGGTGGTTAGACGTACAAATTTTTATATTTTTTAAAATTTGTAATAAAAAAAATCATAATTAATTATTTACTTGGAGAAAAATTACAAAAAAATATGCATCACATCGGGACATGAGTCCCCTACTTATATCTAAAATCTTATAATTTTTTTTTATCATTTTATTGTGGTTAGGGTGGTCAGAAAAACACCTACTTATTTTTTCCCTGAAATTTAAGTACTACTGCATTGAAATTTTAAATTTTCACCAAATAGATTTAAAAAAAAAAAAACCTAGTAGTTTAGAAACTACATTTAATTTTATACAGATTCTATTCTTACATATTTTTGAAATAATATAGATAACTTATTCAAATTTTTACGTCAAGTTGCCTAACTCTGATTTTCTAAATTTTATTGCCACTTAAGGGCCTTTTTTTTCCATGATGATCCTACACATACCCGTAGTGGCTACAAATTCAGCCCAAAACTTCTACTCAAGGCCAATGCCACTCAAAATACTCCTAGCCCTCTCCATTAATGTCATAGTCATCCTCTCCACAACTTCATTTTAATGTGGGGTGTATGGAGTTGTCTTACGTCTCTTATCCTATTCTGTTTACAAAACTTGTTGAATTCTTCCAAATAAAACTCACCACCATTGTCAGTATATGAAACAACCTTGGATTCCATAAGAATCTACATGCTCAAGTGAAGAGAGAAAAAAGACAACAAGAAATCTTAAAATGCATGACCTCTCCTAATGAAACTCAAACTTTCTTTAAAGAAATCCCTCAAAAAAATCATGCACATAGATTCTTGACCAAGGAAAGGTGTTTTTGACAAGGTTATAGTATTTTAGAAATTTCAACTTATACTAAAACTCATTTTCAAAAGTAAATATATGGCCTACAACCTTGAATATTTTTTACCGCATGGAACCAAATGAATGATGTCAACACATTAGGGTAGGTGGGTTGCTACTACTAGAGGTATTTTAGTGTCCAAGCATCCTAATCATTTCAAGATACATTACAACCACAAAGTCTCTTAAGAACCCTATGAAGTGTCAAAATTTTATGTGACTATTCTCTCAATTGTGGAATTGAGGAATTTCTCATTTTAACCTATAGGTGGATGATGATTCCAGAAAAAAATTTAAAATAGGACAAAAAAAATAAAAACTTATAAAGTGAAGTAACATAACCTTGTACCTAGACATCTATCATATAGTATAACAAAATTATGGAGAAATAATAGATATCCAACTTCATTAATTGATGAATGATTAATTACAATGCTTGTATGAATTACATGGTAAAAATTTAAGACTTATTCAATTATTCAATTCATCTTCTATAGTACAAATGAGGATAACATTAATCATTTATATTTGCATCAGTTCATTATTCATTTATTCAATTAATCATTTATAATACAAATATGGATAAAATTGGTAAAAAATATTTGTATTAACCAAAAATTCATATAGGCTTAAATGTGTAATACAAGATACACATTGAAATTTTTTATATAGGCATACAACAAGGGACCCTAATGTAGCTCATTTCCCTTTAGGGGAAGGAAAGAGATAATGAGCCAACTTTGACTATCTATTGGATGGAGATGCATATAATGGTGGTCTCTTTCAAACTTGTTCACTTGTCCTCCAATCTAAACTTTCCTAGAGCTCCACCTAATTGAGCTTACAATTTTTTGTTGGTTCAGTGAGAAATTTTGTCAAATTGTCACCCTTGTGCTTGGTGGTCATATGTTAGGGTTTAGGGATTTGTCACCCTTGTTGAAATTTTCATATATGTTAAACCCTTACATTATATTTCCATGTTAACCTATTGTACCAGGTCACTGATCATCCTAGTCGTGACTTATTGCATCATGCCTGATGTTTTAACGGTCCCCTTTACCTTGCCCACCGGTCTTTTTCCATGTTGGGACTTAATTTTAATCCTTTCTTAATGTCGGGCTGATAAAATTTTAGAACCTTAGACTTGCATCTAAGTTTCATGCCTTGAGGGTTGCGCCCTATCTTCCTAGGCGGTCCCCTTTTTATAAATAACAATTGTTGCATGTACAAATTAACTAATTGTCAGATCGTTGGATTTGATCCTGACCATTTCCCGTTGGCCTCACAAGGAATTTCAATGATGTCACAAATGAATGGCGAGGTGTGCGATATGTTGCCACATGTCACCTATGGTCGTGGGGCCCAACCTTTGTTTGCCAACAGTTTAATAAAGTTTTTCTAGTCAATGGCTCTCGTGTGATGATGAAGACTAATGGTGGTCGTTCCTCGCCAACCGTGCACGATTAAAATAATAGTCTTAAAGATGTTGCGAGATGTGTGAGCGGGTGACACATGGACTCTCTTGATAGTACAAGGAGGTTGGTTGGGGACCACACGTGACTTGTGTATTTCTTGACTAAGGATAGTCTCATTGGCCGATGGGCCTACCATGTGACAACACAGAATTTTCAAATGTGTTTGACTCGATCTAAGTCATTCAACATGCCAACTCGTCGGTGCATCTGTTGGGTCTCAAAAACATAGGTTTGAACCACGAGAGGTTGTCAATCTGTCACAATGCTTTTGGCCAACGTATAAGGCCAATTGATGCAATTGAACCTTCTTCTCTTTAGGTTTTGCTAGACCAAGGTGGGTGAACCTATGTGAATGATGCAGATTGAAATGTATTTCCTATGAAACAATATACCCATGATGGCAAAGGGAAGTGGACAGATAAAATCACTACACCTATACCTATTCATACTGCACAAAAGAAAGGATTTGAAAATATTGTCTGATATGAAATTTTATCTCTAGGTTGAGGTAGATCAGTGCCTTCTATCTACATGGGCAATGGAGTCAAAAAAATTAGAAAATGATATGTGTTTTCCTTCTCTAGTTTAATTCAAGTTGCTAGGCACTTTGAAAATGAAACTATATGACTGGCATAAAACTTCATTTATTTATGGCTTGCATAAATCGTGTTGGAATATTTCTTAACCTAGTTCTTCTTTAACTCCCCAAAATAAATCTTTAAATCACTATGGCTTATTAAAAAATATTAATTATGACTAGCAAATGCCAGTTAATCAAATCACATAGAATGAGAGTGAATTTTGATAAATCAAAGATATACTTGATATGTTGATTTAAATGATTAAGAGATCTCAAGTTGGAGACAGCCAAATTAAGAATTTGAATTAACACAACACAACAACTAAAAAACAAAAAGAAAATCACTAATTAAAAACATTAATCTCCATTGATTATGTTTTAGGAAAGGCCCTGTACATTATTTGCATTCCCAGTCAGAAAAATCTGACTCCTACTCTAACCCCTTCTCAAATTGATTTTCAATATATTTATACAATAGATATCTCAAGGGTCATGACCCTTCATTTTTTGTTACAGTCATTTGATATTCCATGACAGAGATAAAATATTTAATTAATTTTCCTTTCAGAAAATTAAATATTTTTACAATAATCTTGCTTTTGATTTTTCCTTTTAATACTCTACCGCTTTTATTTTTCATTTAAATTATTGCTACAAAGTCTTCCTTTATTCCTACCAATCTACCGTAGTCAAATTGTCTACACCCCATGGTATAGCGGTGTCTGACCTTGACGGTTACCTCTTCCATTTACCGCGCCACCACGGTCTCCGCTTCAACCATCAGCGGTACCACAGTAACCATACTGACTGTCGCCTTGCTGCCTATCTCTTTCCACCGCGCCACCATGGTCTAATTTGGAACCCCCCCGGTATAGCGGTAGCCACATTGCTAACCATTTTCACACTGGTGGCTTAATGCACATCGCAATACCACGGTCTATGTTTAGACCACGTGCGATGGCGCGGTAAGCACTTTACGGTTGCCCCTTAACCACCACCAACTGCTCGCTTTGTTGACCGCTATCTGCCTTTGCTGACAGTTACCACGCCACCACGGTCAGTCTGATGACTGTCCGCGGTGTAGCAGTGGTTTCTTAATGACTGCTTCAAACTTATACCACTATACCGCGAGCCCCTTTGTGGGAGGCCACGGTAAAGCGGTAAGTAATATAGAATATGAAATTAAAGGCAGCGACACAAGGAATATATGTGTTTGAATATTTTTGATGGGGGTAGAATGCATTTTCATGAAAAAGAGTGAGAATATTAGGTCCAAATGGGAAAAAACCTTAAGGTTTAAATGGAAAATAGTGGAAATCACTTAGGTTTTTGATGAAATTTTTAGGTTCTAACAGTGGCTCCTGTTGGGGATGAGTGATTTTGCAAATCACTGCAAGAATCCAGAATATCTTTGGGAGAGTAGAACAAGCAAATGATATGAAAAATGAAGGCAATGGTAGATGGAAGGAATGAACAGATGAATGAAGGAGATGGAAAAAAATGGAGAATGGAAAACCCTAGACTACTGTACATGGAAAAAAATGTTTTTTCAATAAGGGAATTTCTGAGAATTTCTATGTACTGGCAAACCTAGACCCTTTAAAAATTCCCAAGACTAGTGTGCATGGAGAAGAATGTTTAAAGAGGTTTGTTAGGAATTGTCCATGCATTGGAAATCCTTAATCCTTTGTATCTGCTATGGTTCAAAAATCAAACCATAAAGGAAGGCCCCAGGCCACCCAAAAAGAAAAACCCGCACTTTCCTCTATCATAGACTTTGTTCTAGTGTGAGCTCATCAGGTTTCTTTTGAACTATCCATTCCACATGCCCTGGAACATGCACTGCCATTGAAAACCTTTAGGAAATCATTGTGTTCAACTTGATTCACATTCATTTCATCACTCTGCACTTCATCATTCTTATTATCATATGAAAAATATTTATAACCCTCAGTATACAAAGTGTATCCACATTCAACATAACATTCATAGGCATGCTCATTGTCATATGTTGCTGAATGATCAAGCAACTGCACCGGGACCTTTAAATCTGAATGCTTCACATGGGGATCTACAAATTCTATCTCACTAGCATCTTCTAAAATAATCAAATCAAAATTACTTTCCATTTATTTTCTATCACCAGTTGGCATTGACACATACCTCTGATCCATACAGTCCTCTTCATAAATACTTGAATCAACAAATATTGAATACTCATCATCAATAACATGCAAACCAGTATTTCTTTCTTGCAAGCAAAAATCATTCAAGTCACATACCTCTTCTTGGACACAAATAGATTCATGATCAGCTTCAATGATTTCTTCATGAATCTGAGAGATGGACATGGAGTCATATGAATTGTTACACATAGTACCTTCACTGTCAAAGAATATATAGGCTGGAACAAAAACTCTAGAATCATCTTTATGTGCATACTTCTGGCATTCAAGAGTTAACAAATCTAAAACTTTCTCACTGCTGAGTGAACATGTTTCATCCAAATCTTCTTCTATTTCTCCAACTTCTTGATAATCACCCTGTTGTAGATCAACATCCATAACCTCACCCTCACAATTTGAGTCACAATCTATTATGCAGGAGAAACTCTCCCTATCTTCACTGTTGGATGGCATGGTACCTTCTTCTATTTCAACTTCTGAAGCATTATTGATATACTCCCCAGATGATGTGTCACCACCACTATCATTAATGCTGCAATCATCTCCCAAATCTGAAAAATTGTCATTAGAAATTCTAGTAGCACATGCTTCCTTTGTTTGTTGCATTGTTTGAGCATCCATGATATCACTATTAGATTTATTATTTCCAGTATCCATGTACCTTGTCCCAAGCATGGAATCAATAAATTGATTTACTACATCAAAGGCTTGTTGTTTTAATGACTCTGACCAATAAATTGATTCAGACTCTGATGCTCTTAAAAATTGTGCAAAAAAAGTGGGTCTTGTAGGCCTAAGATGAGGAGGTAAATGCATATAGATGTCTGTCATCCTATTGTACAAAGAGTTTACATCTTCTCCCTTATATCTCCTTATGTCGAAAAAGGCATGCACAAGACTTTTTTCTTTCTTGAATTTGAAAATACTCATCAAAAGTGTTTTGCTGTGAATGGAGTACATTACCTTTATTATCAAAGCTCTTAGTTGCATCAAGTGGTACTTGTGGTGTCCAAGATCTCCTAGCATTTGTGTCTTCATTCTCACTGCATGATGACCTATTTGATGATGTACTTGGAGCATGTTTGACTCCCAATTTCTATAATTGTTGGTTCACTTGTAGCATATGTTGTTCTAATTGTAGCCTTTGTTGTCTCAATTCCTTCAACTCTCTCATTGACTGTTGTCTTCTTTCTTCTTCTACCATCTTGAGAAAATATTACTGCTTCACAACATCCATGCATTATTTATCAAATGAAACAGAGTCGCCACCTACTTTTCCAAAAGTAGGAAAATGAAATGGATTGTTTTGGTTTGCCCCAACGGAATCTCCAAAAAAAATAAAATGTGAAACCTTGTTGACTCTATAAATGGAAAGGCTGAAAAATTTCTTGATAGGTTTTTCCCCAGTAGAGTCGCTAAACTATTGGGTCTCAAAAATGCAGGTTTGAACCACTAGAGGTTGCCAAGCTCTCACAACGCTTTTGGCCAACGTGTAAGGCCAATTGATGCAATTGAACCTTCTTCTCTTTAGGTTCTGCTAGACCAAGACGGGTGAACCAATGTGAATGATGTAGATTGAAATGTATTTCCTATGAAACAATCTACCCACAATGGCAAAGGGAAGTGAACAAATAAAATCACTACACCTATACCTACTCCTACTGCACAAAAGAAAGGATTTGAAAATATTGTCTGATATGAAATTTTATCTCTGGATTGAGGCAGATCAGTGCCTTCTATCCACATGGGCAATGGATTAAAAAAAAAAAGAAAATGATATGTGTTTTCCTTCTCTGGTTTAATTCAAGTTGCTAGGTACTTTGAAAATGAAACTATAAGACTGGCATAAAACTTCATTTATTTATGGCTTGCATAAATCGTGTTGGAATATTTCTTAATCTAGTTCTTCTTTAACTCCCCAAAAGAAATCTTTAAATCACTGTGGCTTATTAAAAAATCTTAATTCTAACTAGCAGACACCAGTTAATCAAATCACACAAAATGAGAGTGCATTTTGATAAATCAAAGATATACTTGATATGCTGATTTAAATGATTAAGAGATCTCAAGTTGGAGACAACCAGATTAAGAATTTGAATTAACACAACACAACAACTGAACAATAGAAAGAAAATCACCAATTAAAAACATTAATCTCCATTGATTATGTTTTAGGAAAGGCCCTGTACATTATTTGCATTCCCAGTCAGAAAAATTTGACTCCTACTCTAACCCCTTCTCAAACTGATTTTCAAAATATTTATACAATACATATCTCAAGGGCCATGACCCTTCATTTTCTATTATAGCTGTTTGATATTCCATGACAAAGATAAAATATTTAATTAAGTTGCCTTTCAGAAAATTAAATATTTTTACAACAATCTTGCTTTTGAATTTTCCCTTTAATACTCTACCGCTTTTATTTTTCATTTAAATTATTGTTGCGAAGTCTTCCTTTATTCCTACTGCTCTACCGTGGTCAAACTGTTTGTACCCCATGGTATAGCAGTGTCTGACCCTGACGGTTACCTCTGTCATTTACCATGCCACCGTGGTCTCTGCTTCAACCATTGGCAGTACTGCGATAACCATACTGACCGTCGCCTCGCTGCCTATCTCTTTCCACCGTGCCACCACAGTCTACTTTGGAACCCCCTCGATATAGCGGTAGCTAGGTTGCTAACCATTCGCACGCTAGTGGCTTACCACCCACCGCAATTCCATGGTCTATGTTTAGACAGTGTGCAGTGGCGCGATAAGAGCTTTACGCTTTCCCCTTAACCTCCACCCACTACTTGCTTCAATGACTGTTGTCTACCTTTGCTGACGGTTACCGTGCCACTGCGGTTAGTGTGATGATTGTCCATGATGTAGCGGTGGTTGCTTAATGACCGCTTCAAACTACTACTGCTATACCATGATCCCCTTTGTGGGAGGCCGCAGTAAAGCGGTAAGTAATATAGAATATGAAATTAAAGGCAGCGACACAAGGAATATATGTGGTTGAATATTTTTGATTGGAGTAGAATGCATTTTCATGAAAAAGATAGTGAGAATATTAGGTCCTAGCCATGTGATGGTTGTTTGAGCTCTGTTGATGGAAAACATTAATGGTACAAATTTTTTGATGGATATCAACCTGATGTCCATGTGTGTGAGGGGTTATCTCCTAGCAATCATGATGAATAATACTTTGATTTCCAAGAACCTAGAAACTAACAATGGGGAAATTAACATCAGTGAATAGTCACTCATTCACTTGTATTGTAGTTGTAAAGTTGATAATCACTTCATCAATTTGTTCGATAAATGATTTTTGGCTATTCATTTGTGTGATAGCGATTAAGAGTCTGAATTCCTCTATGCTTATGCATTGAGCGGTTGCTACTTTTACAAATGATTTTGGGTTTGTGTGCGAGATGAGCAAGCCGACTGCTTTTATTTTGCTAGTATGCAAGTCTGCTAGAATGGATACGTGAAGATCTTGAGTGGAGGCACAACAACATGAACAAAGTACCATTCCAGGCACTCTTGGCTCTAGGGAACAGGACATGGGGTCCCTCCTGGGTGTTACTCAGTGTAGTCCTTGGCTTAAGGGTCAAGTTGTAGGAGCTGAGGTGATGAGTCGTGGAAAGGAAAAGAGGTCTATGGAGCATGGAGGAGGATTGAGGGACAAGTTGAGGTTCAATCGAGGCTCTCCACGATAATAGAATTCACCCATTGATGTCTCTAGTGGCTTTGGTAGTGATGGTTTTGAGATTGATTTTAATTATCATAGTTACCTCGTGGCTCTCAATGAATTGGTTGATGAATATGAAGACGTCCTCATGGTATCTCCAATTACTACAGTGACATTGTGTGTTATTTTTGGCTCTAGTGTTGGGAGGGGTGTTGATGAAGATAAGGTGGTGTTTCCACCTCCTACCAAGGTGAACACATGAAATGACCATCTGTATCCTGGTCGTGGTGTTGCTCAGGGTTTTGGTTGATATGATTTTCTAGGTTCTCCAGTTTTGCTATGATGATGGTGTTGTTTCTTTTTGGTTTCAACGTGGAAATTAACGATAAGGCCTTAATGGAAAATTTTGTTGTGAAGCGATAGTGACATCGACTAGTTACAAAGGTTGTAACTATTTTGATTCCCTTATGTGTTAAAATGATTGCATCCAACTGTCATGGATTTTCCAAATGCACATGAAATTCTTTGGAAATGAAAATTTGAATGAAATTTAATTGTAATTGGGCCTGAAGCTTTTCGCTCTCTTGTTCTATAAAAGAGATCTCAAGGCTCATTGCAATGGTCTGATTTTTGAATTGTGAAAGTCTAGGTGGTATATAATGAGTGCATATAATGCAGAATTTGGGATGAATTAGTTGGTAAATTGTTTTGGGTAGGGTATGTATATGAGATAGTCTTAATAGGTTTGATGTAATTATTGATATCGAAAAAAATCTTAAATTCAAGGCAATTTCTCTCCTGTGTGTGTTGTGATAGGTTATGAATGAAATTATCAAGGGCATTTTTATTTGTCTTCAATAGTTCATTTGAATGTATGATTCTATTTCTTGCCTTAACTTAATGAGTTAATCAAATGCTTGAGAAAGGATTGTAAATCTATGATAATGTGCTAAGGATCTGATAAGGAGTGTTGTTTTGAATACTATGAGGTCTTATGATGTAATGCATTGTGGGAAACATTCACTAATGTTAGGATTGAATATTATGTTTGACTGAATATTTTATATGTGACTCCTGCCCAATTTGATGAGGCACTGGCTAGTTCATTTGGAATTATTTTAAGTAAATAAAATCAGAAAGCACCTACGTGTGGATTCAAGGTCAAAACACTACATAATTCAAATTCTATCTATTATGAGATGAAAATATAATATATTGCATGTATTCCTAGCAAATATGTGGTCATTTATGTAAAGGTCAGCCAAACCTTTGATAAATCCTATATGTCCGCAAGTATAGTAGGAACAAATCTGTGTTGAAGTGTTCTTGAAGAATGAAAATATCAAATGAACACAAATAGGAACACCCTCCTTGACCTTAGACAACCTAAAGAGTAGGGGTAAAGCCGTGAGAAGCTTTACCTATCAGTTGGCCACTAGCTTTTGTGATTCTTGAACATAGAGGTTGGCTACCTCTTAGAGATTTTCAAAGCATAGCTGGAAAAAACACCAACAAAATGGCAACTCCGTTGGGGAATGCACTCAAAATTTTGGTTGCAGATTGTCTTATCAAAGAGTCATTCAAATCTTGAGCTATTATTTGTAACTAGATACCTTGAAAATTATTGAATCATATGTGCCCATCTGAGTCACCAAAAAAATAGTGACTCTGCTGGGGAGAACTTCTGATAAATTTAAAGAATAAGGAATCCCAAGTGCAGATGGTAGTATCACAGAGTCAAGCATTTGGTGAATCTGAACATTTGGTTCAAATGTTTAAAAGTTTTGGACCTGGAAAAGGTTTTTTTGCAGAAAAAATCTCAAGAATTTGAGTGTGACTCTATTGTTGAAGAAGACCCAGAATGAGATTTACTCTTGAAGGAACTTCATGTTTCTTTGAAGTTCAATCCTCTGTAAAAGAGGTGCTGAATCTATCTAAAGAACCAGTTGAATTGTGAAGAAGACTTCCAGATTTGCAGAATTTGCAGTCAAGAAGAAAGGCTAACAATTGCTACAAAGTTTCCAAGTATTCTCATAAATATAGAGAAAACATTATTCTATTTGAATGAATTTTATGAGAAAATTTCAAGGCTTGAGTTGATAAATGGTTTCCTATTAGATGAAATTGCATTAAGACATGGAACAATAGTAGTTTTGTTCATACTTATAATGTGTAATGTCTATAATGATTTGAGAAGTATGCTTAGTTTTGAATGATGCCATTGAGAAAGCTTTAAGGCATAATGTTTCAATCTATGTTTTAGAATCATGGTTGAATTAGTAAATGACAACCATGTATAAAGTTGATAATGATTGAATATGGATATAAGAGGGTTATCCTTTGAAATATTAAGTAAAAGTATGCAAGGCAAACAATATAAGGAAAGTTTTTCCAAAATTCATAGGACAAAGTTCTAAATCAGCCTCAAATCATTTGCAAACATTCATGGATGTAATGGGGGATTATGAGGTAAATCATGAGGATATTGTCATGAAACATTTTGTTCAATATTTGAAGGATGATGCCACAGATTGGTTCTCATATTTACTGGCATGTTCTATTGCTTCATGGAATCAATTTATGATAGCATTTGTTGAACAATTTGGTGAAAGGGTAAATCCAAGTATGGTAAGAAAAGACTTTATGGAAATCCATAGAAGTGAAGATGAGTTGGTCCCTATTTTCAATCTTCGGTTCACAAAGGAAATAAGGGAAATTCCAAAAAGTATGAGACCAAATGTTGTTGAATTTTTGGTCGTGTACTTAGGTGCATTTGATAAAAATATGAGTTATATGTTAAGGGATAAAGAGCCTGCAACATTACATCAGGAGTATCAAACTGCCATGGATATTGAGAACAATTTGAAGTACTCAATGATGAAAGGGTATTTAGCTACAAGTGTTGGTTATTCCAACACACCATATACAAATAGAATTCAAGGATCAAATAATGGAAATGATTGTCAAGATGACAATGCTCTTGTTGTTATGATTTCTCCATCATCACAGTATGAGGATCATGTAGTGAGCTCCAAGTTGAGCATCAACAAAATTTGAGCAATGTTGATCAAAAGTCTTGTGTGCAAGAATTGTATGAAATAAGGAGACATAAGGGAGAATCACCACATAAACTATTTTTGAGATATTTGGATGCTTTGATAGAAACCCCCAAAGATTTCAGATCGAAGGATTCTATGTGCATTGATTTGTTTTGTGAGATTTATGAATCTGGGCTAAGTACCTTGCCAAAATAATTGAAGCCCCATAGTTTTACCAAGTACCTAATTGGATAAAGATTGTAGAATCAGCCAAATGTGGTTATGCAAAATATGTGGATTCTCAAAAAAGAGACATCAGTTTTCCTCTTGAAAAGAATCAAATAACAATGCAAACAAGTGAAAAGAATATGTCAAAAGGTGAGCATTGTAGTCAACTCACAAACAACATATATACTAAGAAACACAACATTGATCAAGAAAAGGATACATGGGATAATAATAAAGTAACTATGCAAGAATGCTTCTCTTGTGATATCTCAAATGATGGAGAAGTGAATGAGATGCAGAATGCTATTCCATGTCATGTTGTGATCAATGATTATAATGCATTTATTGTTGATACTTCATTACAAACTAGTGATTATGACCCTGAAAGTGTAGCCTCAAGCATTCATTCTGAAGGTTTTGAACATGGTTTGTGTAGTAATTATTCTTCTTGTGATGACAATCATAATGAGTTTGATATTTGTGATTACTTTTCTGAGGATGATATAGAGGCATATTCCTCACTTGAAGAATGCAATGGTATAGATGCTCATGATGTCACTTGTCCACAAGTGAGGGAACAAATTGCATGTGGTGAATACCAGGAATGTAGTTAAGGTTTTCCATCAATGGAGCATGATGATTGTGTCGGTGATGAGGAATTCAAAGATAAGAATAGGTATGTTCAGTATGCTGATCTTGAGCACAATGCTAAGTATGATAAACATGTTGATGAATGTGTTGATGCCCTTACGGGTCATGATTTTATATGTGAGGCAGAGGTGGAAATGTTTGTGATACATGGAGAGGATGATTTTGTATATGATGATGAAATAGGGGGTTTATTTTGGAATGACCAAGTAGTGAATTGTGGAAAATATATGGATCTTGAGTCAACATTATTACCCATTGACAACACTGAAGAGATGGTTGATTCATATGACAATAAAGTTGCAGATTGTGTGGAGCAACCAAGAAATGAAAATAATGATGAATCTCATGTTGGTGAGTATGAATCTGAGTAGAAGGGCTTGTTTGATGTTCCTTGTGTGAACATCGACATTCTTTTATCCCCTGAGAAAATAATTTATGTGAAAGAAAATGAAGATCCTAGTTATATTGCTAGTGAAGAGACTTCAACCAATAAGGAGTCTTTCACTTTTGGGTTAGCACACATATCAATTGATATTGCACATGAGGTTTGTTGTGCCTGTTGCACACATGCCCCATTTGGAACGGGGACCCTCTCTTCCCTCTTTTGCTTGTTGGGTCCTTTTTGCTTTGCCTCATTTTGCGTGCCCATTTTTGCATCCTAAAAAGTCAATATATTCTCAAAGTCACATTTTAAGTTGACCACACTTGGCCCCCTTGAAAATGTTAAGATCTTAAGCCTTTTCGGTTTCCCTTATTTGTCAGCCTCTCTAACGTCCATGGCCCCTCTCGGGCTCGGACCCTCGAGTTTCCCCCTTTGGGTTTCTATTCCAGCTTCACTGTTGCTGATGGCTGATGTGGAATGTCTTTCCGACCTGTCGGGCTCGACCTTCCGAGATTCCCTTCCTGGGTTTCCTCTTGGACTTCACCATTCCCAACGGCCACCAGATTTCGTCTCCTCGAACCTCAAACCCCAGGTTCTTTCCTGCCGTTTTGACTTAACACCAAGCAGATTCTAAACCAGTAGTCGGTCAACGTCTTTCCGGCCATCGGGCTCTAGATCACTCGCCGTCACTCTAAAAATTTGAATTCATCAACCCCATTTGCCACCGTACGAGAATTTAATTACGGCATTAATTACATGCAAGGCTATATAAAAAAAATTTCACCTATCATTTTCACATGACAGTGAAATTTCAAAAGCTCGGCGACACCTGACATCTTCCACCTCCACGCTTGAATCCCGCTTTGCTGTTCTTCACGAAATATGGCATCGAGCTTCTCCAAGAATTAAGGGTAGGTTCACCGCTGCCCCCGATTTTCATTTTTTAAGGAATTTAAATGTCAAAATCAAGTAAGGAATAAAGTAAAATCGAAAACCTGGTATGGTAGTACCATGACCTGAAAACCCATGTTTTAAAATTTGCAAAATCAACCATCTGAAAGACCAAATTGAAATCCGAGACTTGACTTTTCTGTCATTGTTCTTCAAAACAGGTGACCGCCTCCCTCAAGCCCAGACTTGTCTACGGTCATTCCTAAAATTTGGACTACGAAAATCCTGCTGCGATCAAATGCATCCCAGGTCCCGGCCTCCGGACTGCCCCTCTCGGGTTTCCATTGTGCCTTCACCATTGCAAAATGGCCTTCGTTGAACATCCTTCCAGACCTCGGACCCCGAGCGCATGGTGTCCATCTCAAACTTACCAAAAAATCAAATGATCAACCTCACCTCAGACTTCGGTGTTCGGATTTTTGCCTCCAGATTTCCACGTCTATTTTTCCATTTTCGACGGCGGATTTCGTTCATCTTCTCGGAACCTGGACCCCTACTCTAAAAATTTAATCGCAAACCTACACAAAAGCCAAATGTCCAAGGTGTCACCGGATCCCGACCTCTGAAATTCCCTATTCGATATTTCGTGTTGCTCTCACCATCTCGAATGGCTGTCCTCGGACGTCTGCTTGACTCCCGGACGCTGGTCTCCTTTTCGCCGAGCATAAATTCTAAACAAAGATCATAACGTCCAAACACCCTTCAGACCCAAAACTCCAAAATTTCATCTCCGAGATTCCATTCTGGTTTCGCCGTTCCAAACGGTCAAACCTAACCGTCTTTTCGGCCTCTGGGTCCCAACCCTTGGCTCACCGTTGGGCTTTCCCAGCTCTTGAATTTGTCTTTGGGGATTACCCTCTGGACTTTCTTCTCCGGAATGTCACCTACATTTCTCCATTTTGCACGGTTGTCCCATGACAACTTCCCGATAACGACAACCTGAACTCCAGAACTCGGTGCCCGGAATGCTGTCTTCCCTACACCGTTCCAAACGACCTTCCTGCAATTGAAGCCCAAATGCCTAAATGAGAGCTCAAATGACCTCCAAATTGAAATTAGACTTCGACCCACTTCCTAAAATTTGGTCTTCTTTCACATCATCCCTTCATTGATCAAATCCATGACCGAAAAAGTCATCAGGAGTTTCATGCCTCATTTGCCCTTCCAAACGACATTCTGCCAAGGGATTTCCGGCCCTGGGAACCCGGATTGCCTGTTTTTCTTCCTTATAATGTTTTATCAGGTGATAAACACTCATCAAATGTGAATGGTGATTGTGGAGCTAACCTTAATGTGCAGGGAGTTTTCTGAGGCCGTTTTTCATGTTTAATGTTACCGATTCACGTCTCTTTGTGTAGGATTTATGGAATCCGATGCAAAAACCTTCAGTGCCACGAAGGAAAAGGGAAAGGGAACTACCAAAGCACCTCAAGGCAAGGACGACAAGGATCAGATGAAGTTCAAATTCCAGGGGGTGCCGTTGCACTCTAGAATTACCACTCTTTGGAGAGATGTCACAGATAGGAATATTGGGCATGTCGATATTGATGAATTCACACGGAGGGTCAGGATGAACCCTAAAGTGGAAAATGAAGAACTAATCAAGAGCAGTGGACTCAATAAGGCTAGAGGCTTCCCACCAGCTTTGGTGGCCCCCGAGCTGGTAATGGCATGTCGAGAAGCGTATCGACCCCAGACAAGAACCATAGTGGACAGAGATGGAAACGTTCTTGTAGACATTTCCCCTCTTGGGACACCTACAACTTTCCACATCCCCGCCTTTGAGACCATGGAGACACCAACTATGGAGGAATGCAAGGCATTATTGGAACAAGATCCTATGAGGTGCATAAAATTAATCAATCAATACTGGTTGAATGATAAGCGGGCCAGTGCTGGCAAGGTCCCGCAGGAGCTCTTCCACAGTGATTTCTTTGAGGATTACCATGACCTCATCACCTTGCTAAGTAGAGTAATAGGTCTTCCTACTGTGGCCTTCTTCTAGGAATGGATGTTTAACTTTATGGAGCAAATTCTCCATGGTGACGTTTCCTTTGATTGGGAAGAAATAATCAGCAATTACTTCCACGAGCAATTTATCAAAGTGAAGAAGACCTCTTAGTTCTACATGATGTCCTACTTGGTTTATTCATTTTCCAACCAGTAGCATTATCATGGACTCATTGTGCTACCCAATGTAGTGCTAGGAAAGGAGTTCAAGCCTTATGACAGATACCCTTAGTTGCAATACAAAAAATTCAAGAGGGATTACTGCAAGGTGAATGACACCTTCATTTCCTACATCATCCAACTACTTGGAGGGGATTTTCAGAGAAGAGTATCCCACAGTTCTAGAGCCCTCCTCAGGTAGTACGCCTTCTTATACATAGATTTCCTCAAGTTCACATACATTTGCGCCCAAGGATTCATGGAAAGGCCGAACAAGGTGCCCTGGTAAACCAATGACTGGATCATACTATTAGAGTTGACCTGGCAGCTACGCCACATTCGTAATATTCTAAGCAACAAACATCTGGTAGGGATGCCTTACCCTATCGGCCTCGGCTAGGGGGTGTATAAGATCCATACCTCCCAATGTGCAGGGAATTCATAAAAAGATTTGGTCGAGTACCACTTCCGGCAATATACAACTCGACCATGAATGGACCCTTACGGTCATATTAGAAAAGCATTGGGACCCGAGTATGCCCACCTCCACAATGTTGAGGATTTTTGGGCCAACTGCAAGGATGATCTACAGGTGTGGTTGTGAAACTACATGTGCATAACTACCCTCTACATGCGAAGAGTGAACTTGTGCCCAATTCTGGACCAACTTTAAGAAGATGAAAGCACAGTGATTGACCCAGGATATAGTGTCATCGCCAACCTGCCGTTGCCTATGATCAATTGGGATGAGCAAGAGGTTGATAACCTTGACATACTCACCAAGCCTATGGAGGTCCAAACAAATGCATGGATCAACCAACAAGTGGCACGACTGAAACAATAGGGAGTTGCCTTAACATTTAAGGGACTCAAAAGTGAGCCAAGTGGCTCTAATGGTGGGGTGTCTGGTGCGACAACTGTAGAAATGTCCAAACCCCCACCATCTGTCAAAACCAAAAAGAGAAAGGAAGCTAGTAAGGAAGGACCTAACCCAAAGGTTTACGCTTGAAATGCTTTAGAGGGAAAGCCTTCCAAGAAGCAAAAGAAGATAGTCGAGGTTGTTGAGATGCCGGTCATACTTGAAGATCCACTTCTCGAGGGTAGAGAGGAAGAGTCCAACCCGTCAAGTCTCCCTCTGCTATAATTGCAGCTGCTATTACAACTATCCCACATACTTCGCTTGCAGTTTCTGCTTCCTCCCTACCTATGGTGGACATCTTTTTCCACCTGGCCTCAACTTCTCCAATCATGCAAGTCATATTAGTGGATTCATCCTCTACCACGACCTCACTGGTCTCTTCTTCTTCTATATCTCCTTCCCTTCCGTTCGCTTCCATTGCTACAATGCCTACCCTCAATCTCCCAGAATCCTTCATAAAATACATGTAGAACGTGCCATCCGAGCTTTCAGGGATGCTTACTAGTCCAATAGTGCAAGCTGCAATAGCCTAGGCTATGGCTAACACTCCAACTCTCCCTCCCCCAATCGAAGCACCAAGAATGGAGGCGACAATGCAGATATCTGACGAGCTTGAGCGACAGCAGCTAGAGGCTGCAAAGGGGCCCGAGGATGAAGAATTTGAATATCATGAGAACCTAATGTTTGAGCGTCAAGAGATCAACGAGGTGGCATATGAATCCTCTAGTAAAAGCAGTGAGGAGATAGACACTGAATTAATCTAGGAAACACATGATCCAAAGCTTGACGCCGAATGGAGTGAGCAACTTAAGGAAATTGAGGATAAATAAGCTGAAGATCGGCTTACGATTGAAGAAGAAGTTAATGCTTTAGAGACTGAGGCTGAACTCTAGAACATGAAGAGACATCCCCCCATGTGAATGAGAAAGAGGATAGGCCCGAGGAACATGAACACGATCAAGATAAAGAGAAGGATGCTGAAAGAGAAGATCCCTCGGACAAACAGTTGCGCAAGTCTCCTGCCAAGCGTATGATGCTCATACAGGACTCCGATGAGGAGAAAGAGGATGCAGGAACTTAGAAGGAGGCCCTTGTCGTCAGAGCCATTAAACTTGGGGTGGAAGGCAACAAGGACTAAGTTGAATCACCCAGGGGAGAGCTCCAAATGCCCGATTGGCTAGGGAAACAACTTAAGCAAAGGACTCCCACCCTAAAGGATCCCAAGGCAAGGCTAGAAGCCATATTGGCCAGAGCACAAATAAGCGCCAAGAAAGAGAAAAGGCCAAAGATCATATCAAAAGTAACCATGGATGCCTCCAGATCCAGGGTAGTACAAATAGCAACACCGATAGTTGGAGAACAAGGAGTGACTTAGAACATCTCCACTATCAACTTGGGGGTGGCCACGAGAGAGCAGAAGGTCGACCACCTCTAGGAATCGGTCACAATAGTGGTGCACCTTATCCAGCAGGATAAGGTTTCAAAGGAAGAACTCAAAGCATAGGTGGCCGATTTGATGACCTATATCCAACAGTGGTTGTCCCCGGATGAGTAGCCCACCATGTCATCGGCCCTGCCTCAGTTGTTGTGTCAAGAGCAAATCAATAAATTGGAATAGAGAAGGAACTTGGATAAGACTATGGAAAACTGGTTCCGGTAGGTCTTAGACATGGGAAACACAGGCATCAACTTGGTGGTCCGAACCGCAAATAAGTTCTTGGAAGTGCAAAGAACTCTTGAGGGTACAAGGAAAGTCTGTGAAGAGTTCTCAAGGAAGTATAGAGCAGCCTACCCAAAAATTGAGGCCATAATCGCGTTGCCAAGTGAGGTTTGGGAGAAGGACCTTGCCCTCAAGGATGATGACCACTAGTTAGTAGATGTATGGAAATGAGATTTTGATCATCGAAGGGGAAAGCTAGAGAAGATCCTGGAATGGGTAGTTCGGGATATTGAATGGTCCAAGGAGGCCAAGGAATAGTGCGCTCGGTACCTCAGGCTAATGACGGGGTACGAGTTGCCCGCTGTTGAAATAAATCCAGAGAGCATAAAGCCCCACTTCTTAAAGAACATGGAAGAGGGGATGTGGGCTAAAGTCACCACAGATTTCATGAGTTTTGCTGCTCAAGCCTTGGCCCAATTTGAGCTTTTCAAAAGCAATACAGCCAAATATGATGACGACTAGAAGAAGCTCGTTAACAACTCCCAGGAATGGAGCTACTAGGTGCTACGATCGGATATCATGGAGGTGGACAAGCTTCAGCCAATGATCTTGAGATTCATGGAGTATGCAACTTTGTAGAAGCACAAGGGCAACCCTATCATTGATGAAGATTTCCTAAAAGAGTAGCTACAGGAAAGGGCAAACAACAAAAGACAAAATTTCTACAGTGTTGTCACTAGATGACAAAATAGGGAAAAGACAAAAGGTGTTTTAAAAATGTAAAATATTTGGGGGTAGGTGAAACCCTAGTGTAAATTGAATCTTGGCCACTCATTTTTCTTTTTGAAAACTTTAAATATGGCTCTCCTACTCTCATTTTAGGAGAGTTGAGTTGTTGTAAAGGTATGCTGCAGAAATTTTAACAGAAATACATTGACTTGGTGCATTTCTGGATTTCTTCCCATGTTGCATGACTCTTCTCCCATTAGTTAAAAATTTACTTTAAGTTATTTTGCTGTCCTATGACTTTGGTAGATTTAGTATGTTGCTTTTGGTTATGAAGTTTTTTGTTGTGTGTATGCTTTCCTTGTCCATACTTTTGGATATTTGTTGCTGGTAGATGACTGTGTAAAGTTAGTCTGGAATATAGTTCCACTACTTCTCCCTAAACTTTGACTTTGTTCTCATTTACATGGTGAATGAATGATGAATATCTGTAGTCCTTAGAAGATAGCATAGATTTCATGATACTGTGAGAATTATAGTTAAGTGAAATCATATTTTAAGGAGATTGTCCACAACAGGAACCTCCATTATCACTGTTCATTGGTAGTTGCAGGTCCAGGAACCTTCCTTCTTCCCTGCCTCTTTTCCTTTTTTTTTTTTAAACAACCTGTGCTAAGGTTCATTGCACATTGTAAAGCCAAATCTGACGAAATAATGGAGTCTAAGACTGCTGTCTGAGCTTGCAGCAAAGTGCAGTAATTTCCTATTTGAAGAACTCCATTCATTGACCCGATGCTCCTACAACTTTAACTCATGTAAGACCACCTTGTGATTCTATAAAATCACATCAAACAAATGATATATTCCATGAACTGTCAAGTCCTAACATTTGAGAGACCTTGGGATAGTGTTCAGTAGTTTCATTGTGGAATATTGTCTTTCAAGAGAGGTAATGCACCTGCGCATTACCTATGTTGAGTACATAAAACCACCATCAACAAGGTTACCAATGCACATGGATTTATTTATGCTACCCTTGTTGATAATGAATTGTCTGAACCTACCCTTGAGGTATTTTCTATTGAGCTGACTAATGATGTGAAGAATAAGTCAGAACATGTTAATGAACCTAAGATGAATGCATTTACTCATTTCTTGAATATTGATGATGCATATGATCCCCATCTCTACGATACCAAGGCGTGTTTTGATGTACTTTAACCAGAATGTCAAAAAATGTGCCCATGTTGCAGTGATCAATATAAGAATGTTCCAAAATATGCATCTTTTATCTTTGGCATGTTCGAAGATGATTTGCATGACACACAACAAGTTGTTTATGAGATTTTTCAGTTTGATGTGCAAATTGATTTTTTTTACAATGTCAAAATCTATGATGTCAGAGATAAAATGGACTATGAAGGCTTCTATTTCTTAGCTCATGTGATTGAGCATCTAGTGGAACATGAAAGTGAGCTAGCCAAAGTAAACTATCACAATGATTATGAATTTAAGTTAGTGTCTAATTGTAGATTGCAGATTGATAGAATTGGTGATGACATTGGAAAGCATAGTGATATAGTGGGACATGTCAGTGACCAAGCTATTTTGTGGGTAGTTCATGACAGTGTTTTCAGACTTGGACTACAACAAATAGTAGAGAATATAATTTTTGACAGAGGTAAATATTGGTACTTTATTTTTGGGGGCTTGGGGCCACCAAATGAGGTTTGAAGGATGAGTTCCAATGCAACATAATGGAGTGTTTCTAGAATTCCCAATAGATTTGGAACTTGGTTGACTCCCCAAAGATCTGGATTCTCGCCATACCCACCAGGGGTATGCATCCCTGAGCTAGAGCCACTCATAGAGCTTAAAAAAATTTGTTGGTTCCATGAGAAATTTTGTCAAATTGTCACCCTTGTGCTTGGTGGTCATATGTTAGGGTTTAGGGGTTTGTCACCCTTCTTGAAAATTTCACATATGTTGAATCCTTATGTTATATTTCTACATTGACCTATTGTACTAGGTCATTGGTCATCCTAGTTGTGACTTATGGCATCATGCCCATTGTTTTACCAGCCCCCTTTACCTTTCCTATCGGTCTTTTTCCATGTTGGGACTTAATTTTAATCCTTGCATAATGTCAGGCTAATAAATTTTCAGAACCTTATACTTGTTTCTAAGTTTCATTCCTTGAGGGTTGTGCCTCATTTGCCTAGTTAGTCCCCTTTTTATAAATAAAAATTGTTGCATGTGCATATTTTTTGATCGTTAGATCAATGGATTTGATCCGAACCATTTCCTGCTAGCCTCGCAAGGAATTTCAATGACATCACAAATGAATGGAAAGGTGTGTGAGATGTTGCCAAATGTCACTTACATTTGTGGGGCCCGACCCTTATTTGTCAGTAGTTTAATAAAGGTTTTCTAATCAACGACTCTCATGTGATGATGAAGATTAATCATGGTCATTCCTCTCCAACCGTGCATGATTAAAATAATAGTCTTAAATATGTTGCGAGGTGTGTGATAAGGTGAAACATGGACTCTCTTGATGGCACAAGGAGGCTGGTTGGGGCCCGCGAGTGACTTGCGGGTTTCTTGATTGGGGATTGTCTCATTGGCCAATGGGCCTGCCATGTGACAACAAGGAATTTTCAAATGTGTTTGACTCAATCTAAGTCGTTCAACATGCCAAATTTTTGGTGCATCGATGGCGTAAATTCAAAACATTGAAGCAGACATGTGATGGTTGTTTGAGCTCTATTGATGGCACGCATTAATGGTGGAAAATTTTTGATGGATATCAACCTGATTTCCATACGTGTGAGGGGTTATCTCCTGGCAATCATGATGAATAATACTTCAGTTTCCAAGAACCTAGAAACTAACAATGGGTAAATTAATGTCAGCGAATAGTCACTCACTCACTCACTCATGTTGCAGTTGGAAAATTGATAATCACTTCATCAATTTGTTCGATAAATGCTTATTGGCTATTCATTTGCATCATAGCGATTAAGAATCTGAATTCCTACGTGCTTCTGCAGTGATTGGTTGCTACTTTTGCAAAGGGTTTTGGGTTTCTATGTGAGATGAGCAAGCCAACTGCTTCTATTTCATTGGTATTCAGGTGTGCTAGAATGGATACACGAAGATCTCGGGAGGAGGCACAACAACATGAATAAAGTACCATTCTAGGTGCTCTTAGCTCTAGGGAAGAGGACATGGGATCCCTCTCGGGTGTTACTCGATTTAGTCCTCATCTTAAGGGTCAAGTTGCAGGAGATGAGGTGATGAGCCATGGAAAGGAAAAGAGGTTTGTGGAGCATGGAGGAGGATTGAGGGACAAGTTGAGGTTTAGTCAAGGCTCTTTTGGGTAGCAAAATTCACCCATTGATGTCTCTAGCGGCTCTGGTAGTGATGGTTTTGAGACTGATTCTGATTATCATAGTTACCTCATGGCTCTGACTGGATTGGCTAATGAAGATGAAGAGGTCCTCACAGTATCTCCAATTACCATGGTGGCCCAATATGTGTTGTTTTTGGCTCTGGTGCTGGGAGGGGTGTTGATGAAGATAACGTGGTGTTTCTGACTCCTACTGAGGTGAAAACATGAAGCGACCATCTGTATTGTGGCCATGGTGTTTCTCACGGTTTTGGTTGATATGCTTTTTTGGGTTCTCTAGTTTTGTTGTGATGATGGTGTTGTTGCTTTTTGGTTTTGATAGGGACATTAATGTCAAGGCATTAATGGAAAATTTTGTTGTGAAGTGATAGTGACACCAACTGGTTACGAATTTTGTAACTATTTTGATTCCCTTATGTGGTAAAATGATTGCATCCAACTGGCAAGGATTTTCCAAATGTAGATGAAATTCTTTGGAAATGAAAATTTGAATGAAATGTAATTGCAATTGGAGCCGAAGCTTGTCACTCTCTTGTTCTATAAAAGATATCTCAAGGCTCATTGCAATGGTTGGATTTTTGAATCCTTAAGGTCTATGTGGTATATATTGAGTGCATATAATACAAAATTCGGGATGAATTAGTTGGTAAATTGTTTTGGGTAGGGTATGTATATGAGATAGTCTTAATATGTTTGTTGTAATTACTGATATCTAAACAAATCTTAAATTCAAGGCAATTGCTCTCCTACGTGTGTTGTGACAGGTTATGAATGAAATTATCAAGGGTATTTTTGTTTGTCTTCAATAGTTCATTTGAATGTATGATTCTATTTCTTGCCTTAACTTAATGAGTTAATCAAATGCTTGAGAAAGGATTGTAAATCTATGATAATTTGCTAAGGATTTGATAAGGAGTGTTGTTTCGAATACTGTGAGGTCTTATGAAGTAATGCATTATGGGAAATGTTCACTAATGTTAGGATTGAATATTATGTTTGACTGAATATTTTATATGTGACTCCTGCCCAATTTGATGAGGCACTGGCTAGTTCATTTGGAATTATTTTTAGTTAAAATCAGAAAGCACCTACATGTCGATTTAAGGTCAGAACATAGTACATAATTCAAATTCTATCTATTACAAGATGCAAATCTAATATATTGCATGTATTCCTAGCAAATATGTGGTCATTTATGTAAAGGTCAGCCTAACCTTTGATAAATCATGTATGTCTGCAAGTATAGTAGGAACAAATCTATGTTGAAGTGTTCTTGAAGAATGAAAATATCTAATGAACACAAATAGGAACACCCTCCATGGCCTCACATAGCCTAAAGAGTAGGGTGAAATCCCCGAGAAGCTTTAACTGTTAGTTCACCACTAGCTTTTGTGATTCTTGAACATAGAGGTTGGCTACCTCTTAGAGAGTTTCAAGGCTTAGTTGGAAAAACCACCAACACAACCTAATACAAAAATTATATACATTAATATAGAAATTGAATTATAGAATGACATATAACAAAATAATCACTATGTTCATCCATAATAGGGGCACACTCACAATCTAGAGTTGCAAAGACTGTGGTGACCATCAAGATGGAAATTAAACTACAAAAGAATATCATTCAATTTTTCAATGATAGACATTTGTACAATAATAAATATAATGTGAAATTTACTAATTTGTTGCATACCTCTTTTAAAAGCATCGAACTTGTTACTATTGAAAAAACACCATCCTCCATTATGGTATGAATATCAGGAGGATTATCTATTTGCATCATCTAAAAATGAAAAAAAAAATTACTCCATTTAATAACAAATAAAAAAGGTTACTTGAGTGAAATTTTGGCAAAAACCTTGAATACCAAGTGTTGATGTGAAAGGCCTAGCATTAACCTAGATTCAACATCCAAATTGATTTATTTTTAACGCTCAATATTGTGCCCTTGCTAAGATGTAGAATTTAGCTTATTGGTGAAACATGGGGACTTTTCTAGGCTATGGGTCATCGAAATGGAAAAGAACCTCTAGAGAGGGTTGGCTCCTCTTAATACCTCACCTAGATTAACTAAATTAAATATTCACTGAGAAAAATGATAGAATGATGACATAAACTAAAATATAACTATGTGAGGTGTGTTGAACAAGACAACTGAGAGGGGGTGAATTATTTGTAGTAAATTTTACTCCTTAAAACATCCACCAAAACTTAGATCAATCACAAAACCTTTACTCTACTAAAATGATTAAACATTAAGCACAAAGGAAGAAACTGAAAAGAAACACACATACACAAGAACACTAGATTTACATGGAAAACCCAATAAGGGAAAAACCATGGTGAGGATTAGCTCACAATGTAAATAATATCAAAACCAGTTACAAAGGATCACTACCAGAGAAGGATCACTGCAAAAATAGGACTAACTGCCTAGATCAAGACTGACTATCCAACAAGGGTTAATGTTGATGGTGTTTTTATGCACTTCACAACACAGGTAATACGTAGGTGCACTACCTCTCTTGAAAGACAATCTTCCACAATCAAATTGTAGAACACTATCCCAAGGTCTCTCGAATGTCAGGTCATGATGGAGCTTGGAATATTTCAGTTGTTTATGTGATTTGCTAGAATCACAAGGCGGTCTTACGTGGTCAAAGCTGCATGGGAATTGGGTCAATGAATGGAGTTTTTTGGATATGGAATTATTGTACCTTGCTGCAGGTTCAGATAGCAGTCTGGGACTCCATTGTTTTGTCAGATTTGGCTTTACAGTGTGCAACAAACCTTAGCACAAGTTGTTTCTAAAAAAAAAGAAAAAGGGGCAAGGAAGAAGGATGTTTCCTAGACCTGCAACTACCGATGAACATTGATCATGGAGGTTCCTACTATGGACCATTTCCTTAAACAAAAATTCACTTAATCTGAATTTTCACAATATCATGAAATATGTGCTATCTTCTAAGGACTGCAGATATTCATCGTTCATTCACCATGGAAACGTGAATAAAGATAAAGTTTAATGAGTAGCAATGGGATTAAAGTCCAGACTAACTTTACATAGTCATATACCAGTAGCAAATGACCAAAAGTATGGACGAGGAGAGCATACACACAACAATAATCTTCAAAACCAGAGACACCATACTAATTCTACCAAAGTCAATCTAAGGATACTAAAATAACAAAGTAACTTGAAGCAAAGTTCTAACTAAATGGAGAAGAATCATGAAACATGTGGAAAACCTAGAAATACACCAGAAAATGACTGTATTTTCTATTATATTTTCAGCAGCATGTCTTTACAACAACTCAACTCTCTAAAATGAGAGGAGGAGAGCCCTATTTATAGATTCCAAAAAAAAAAATGAGTGGCCAAGATTCAATTCTATTGTGTGGCCAAAATTCACTTTACAATAGGGTTTCACCTACCCCCAAATATATTATTTTTATAAATTCACTTTTGTCTTTTTCCCCATTTTGTCATCTAGTGATAGCATTGTAGCAATTTCGTCCTTTAGCTATTTTCCCTTTGTTGTAGCTATTCTTTGAGGAATTCTTTGTCGATAATAGGGTTGCCTTCATGCTTCTTTAGCTCTGCATACTCTACGAAATTCAGGATCAGCAGTTGGAGCTTATCCATCTCCATGATGTCCGATCGCAGCACTTGGTAGCTCCATTCCAGGGAATTGCTGACAATTTTCTTCCAGTCTTCTTCATACTTCCGCACTATCTCTAAAAATCTCTGATTGTGTGAAGGCACGGGCTGCAAAACTCATGAAGCCCATGGTGACTTCAACTGAAATCCCATCTTCCATGATTTTCAAGAAGTGGGGCTTTATGCTCTCAGGGTTGATCTCGGCTGCGGGCGGCTCATACCTTATTATCAATTTGATGCATCGCGAGAATTCTTCTCTAGAATCCCTAGCCCATTTGATGTCTGGCACTATCTGCTCAATGATCTGCTCGAGCCTTTTCATTCTGTGATTGAAATCTTGCTTCCAGACATCAAATAACCAATGGTCATCATCCTTGAAGGTCAAGTCCTTCTCCCAGACTTCGCCTAGCAAGGCGAGTATGGCCTCGATCTTTGAATACGTTGCCTCATACTTCCTTGGGAACTCCTCATAGATCTACCTCGTACCCTCAAGGGTCCTTTGCACTTCAAGGAACTTGTTTGTTGTTCGAACAACCAAATTTATGCCCGTGTTTCCCATGTCCAAGACCTGCTGGAACCATTTTTTCGTAGTCTTGTCTAAGTTCCTTCTCTTTTCTAACTTATTAATTTGCTCCTAGGACAACAGCTGAGGCAGGGCAGATGATGTCGTGGGCTGCTCATCCGGGGATGACCACTATTGAATGTAGGTCGTTAGATCGGCCACTTGCTCCTTGACCTCCTCCTTTGAAATCTTATCCTGCTAGATAAGGTGTACCACTGTAGCGACCGACTCCTGGAGGTGATCGACCTTTTGTTCCCTTGTGGCCACTCCCAAGTCGAGGGTGGAGACGTTATAAACTATACACTGTTCTCTGACCACTGGTGTTGCTATCTGCATCGCCCTTGATCCAGAGGCATCCATAGTTACCTTTGATCTGACCTTTGGTTTCTTTTCCCTCTTTTTGGTGCTTACTTGTGCTTTGGCCATGATGGCTTCTAGCCTTGCCTGGGGATCCTTCAAAGTGGGAGTCTTTTGCTTTAGCTGCCTTGGCAGCCACTCGGGTACTTGGGGCTCCTCCCTAGGTGGTTTACTTTGACTCCCACTGTCCCCTTTCTCAAGCTCAATGATTCTAACAACAAAAGCCTTCTCCCTGGTCCCTGCATCTTCTTTCTCCTCTTCGGAGTCTTGTCGGAGGGTTTCGTGTCTAGTGGGGGACTCGGTATGCAACTGCTCTTTGGGTGGATCTTCTTTCTTAGCATCTCCCTCTTCTTTGTTTTGATTTTATGCATGCTCTTTGGGACTCTCCCCTTTCTTGTACTCATGGGGGAATACTTCCTTGTCGTGCTCTAGGGTCTGGTGACACCCTTTAGAAGGAGACTTGCTACCCTCTATCTCTTTAGCAACAATCTCTTCTTCTCTTGTGAGCCAGTCCTTGGCTTCCCTATCTTCTATCTCCTTAAGTTGCTTGCCCCACTCTGCATTGAGTTTGGGGTCATTTGATTCTCTTATAAAATTAGCATTCAACTCCTTGTTGCCCTCACTGGAGGACTCATAAACCACCTCGTCTATCTCACGGTGTTCGAACAGTGGATGTTCGTGATACTCAAATTCTTCCTCTTCTAGTGCCTTTGCGGCCTCTAGCTGCTGTCACTCGAGTTCATCTGATATTTGCATTGTAGCTTTCATACTTGGTGGTTCAGTAGAGGGAAGGGGAACTAGAGCAGATTCCATAGCCTAGGCTATTGTAGCCTGAACCACAGAATTAGTGAGCATTCCCGAAAGCTCGGATGACACATTTTGCATGTATTTCACATAGGACTCTGGGAGACTAATTACGGGCACCATAGCAGTGGGAATGGAGGTCAATGAAGGAGACATAAAAGAAGAGGAGTTTGGCGAGGTCGTGGTAGATGATTAATCTACTACAATAATTTTCCAGACTGGAGAAGGGGAAGCAAGGTGGACGGAGATGTCCACCGCAGGTAGGGAGGAAGTGGAAACTGTAAGCGGAACCTGCCGAGTGGGGGCAACAATAGTAGTAGCAGTAGGCTGGGACCTTGGTAATTTAGGCCCTTCGATTCTGGTTTCGTGGGGTGGAACTTTGGTTATCACAGTCCTGCCCGTGCTCCCAGTTGTTTTTCTTTTCTTCTTGGAAGGCTCCGGCTTAGAAGACTTGTGGGCATAGACCTTTGGTTTAGGTAGCTACTCACTGGCCTCCTTTCTCTTCTTGGTCTTGACTAATGGTGGGGTTTTGGATGTTTCCCCAGTTGCAGTGGCAGCCACTCCACCTTCGAAGCCACTTGATTCACTCTCCAGTCCCTTGAATGTTAAGGCGACTCCTTGCTGCTTTAATCAAGCCACCTGTTGGTTGACCCATGCTTTCGTTCGGATCTCAATGAGCCTACTGAGTATGGCGATGTCATCAAGCTCTGGTTCATTCCATTCAATCCCTGGCAGTGACAAATTGGTGATGGCATCGTACCCTGGATCAATCTCCGAGTCCTCATCTTCTTCAAGTTGGTCAGGAACTGGCACAAGTTTATCCTCCGCACATAGATGGCGGTCACGCGCATGTATTTCCTCAACCGTACCTCAAGATCATCCTTGTAGTTGGCCCAAAAGTCTTCAACGTTGTGGAGGTGGGCATACTCTCGTCCTAGCGCCTTCCTGATGTGTCTGTATGGGTTCATTCGAGGCTGGGCTGTATATTGACAGAAGTTGTATTCAGCAACCTCCCTTTCTGAATACCCTGCACATTGGGAGTTATGAATTTTGTACATTCCTTGGCCGAGCCCAATAGGGTAAGCCGGGGCCACCAAATGCTTATCGCTCAGGATGCTATGAATGTGTCGTAGCTGCTAGGTCAGCTCCAATAGAATGATCCAGTCATTGGGGTACCAGGGAAGCTTATTCGGTCTCTCTGTGAATCCCTCAGCACAGATGTATGTGAACTTCGGGAACTGTATATAAAGGAAGGCATATTTCCTGAGGAGGGCTCTGGCGCTATGAGAAACTCTCCCTTGAAAGTCACCCCCAAGAGACCGAATGATGTGAGTGATGAATGCATCATTCACCCGACAGTAATCCCTCTTGAAATTCCTAAACTATAATTGAGTGTACTTTTTATATGGTTTGAGTTCCACCCCCGATGGATCACTGGGTACCATCATCAATCCCTGATAGTGCCACCGATCAACGAGGGAATATACCAAGTAGGAGGTCATGAAGAATTGAGAGGTCTTCTTCACAGTTGTAAACTGCTCGTGGAAGTAGTCACTGATTATCTCTCCCCAATAGAAGGTGGTCCCCTTACCATGGAGAATCTCCTCTATGAAATAGAACATCCACTCTTGGAAGAAGGTCGCCCCAGGAAGGCCCATTACTCGGCTCAACAAAGTTACGAGGTCATGGTAATCCTCGAAGAAGTCACTGTGAAAAAGCTCATGAGGAAGCTTTCTAGCGCTACCCCACTTATCCTTTAACCAATACTAATTGATGACCTTCTTGCACCCCAAGGGATCTTGCTCCCACAATTCCCTGCACTCAGCCATGGTAGGGGTCTCCATGCGCTCATAGGCCGGAATGTGGAATGTTGTGGTTATACCTGAGGGGGACATATCTACAAGGACATTTCCGTCCCGGTCTACTATAGTTTGGGTCTCCTCCTGGTAGGCCTCTACGCATGCCATTATCAGTTCTGGGGCCACCAAGGCCAGCAGGAAGCCTGCAGCTTTGGCGATTACGCTCTTTTTTATCAGTTTTGCATTCTCTATCTTTGGGTTCATCCTGACCCTCTGTATGAATTCGTCAACATCGACCTGACCGATGTTGGTATCTGTGATGTCTCTCTAGAGAGAGGTGACTCTGGATTGTATAGGGACCCCTTGGAACTTATACTTCATCAGGTCCCTATCCTCCTTGCCTCGAGGTGTCTTGGCTATTCCTTTTCCTTTCTCCTTGGAGGCACTGGAAGTTTTTGCACCGAATTCCATAAATCCTGCATAAGAGATGAGAATCAGTAATAATAAACATGATTAAATGATCCCGGACAAGTCCCTACACACCAAGATTAGCTCTACAATCATTATTCACCTTCAATAAGCATATAACACTTGATAATTCATCATTAGAAGGCAATACAGAGAAACCAGTTTCCCAGGGCCAGAATTCCCTTGGCAGAATGCCATTTGAAAGGGAAAATTGAGGATGGAATTCCCAAAGGAATTTCCCAATGTTAGATTCGAGAATTAGAAGGTTGGCATGAAGGAAGACCTAGTTTTAGCAAGTGGGTCAAAATCCATTTTGGATTTGGAGGTTATTTGATCCTTCATTTAAGAGTTCGGGTATCGATTGTAGGAAAGCCATTTGAAATGGTAGAGGGAGGGTGGAAATTCAGGGGTCGGAATCCAGGTCTCGGATTGCCGTCGTCGAGAAGTAGTTTCATATTGGTCATTGAAACGGCAAAGTGGAAGCGAAAATAAGGGGAAGGAAATTCAGAGGATAGTCTCCAAAGATGTTCAGAAGATTCGAGATAGCCAGGCAGTGAATAAAGCACTAAGATTCAGAGGTCAGGAAGCTGTCCCGAATTCGCCGTTAGAACGGCGCCGGTGAAACGAAATCCCGAGAGGGGAATTTCGGAGGTCAGAATCCGGAAGAAGCTCGGGGGAAGAGAACATGAACTTGGTTTCAGCGGGCAACAGATCAGGATCCAAGAGGTGGAAAGACGTCCCAGGAAGGCCGTTGAAACGGTGAATGCGACACGGAATTTCGGAGGTCGGGGTCCTGAGGGAATTTTGGATGAAGGTTACGACTAAAAGTTGGAAGACTTTGTGGAGCCAGGAATTGGGTCTCGGTAATCCGCAAGGGGAAGGCCATTGAAACAACGAAATCAGCATGGAATTCTGAGGACTGAATCCCAGGGCTGGTTTGAATTTCGGCAGGTTTGATAGATTTTTCATGTTTCAGATGGACTTCGAGGGTCCGGGGTCTGAAAGTCAGGAAGATGCTCGGGCGAGGCCGTGTAAACAGCGATGACGCAATGGAATCCTGGGATGGGAATTTTGGAGGTCGGAGCCCCGAGGTGGGTTTGGGCGTGAAGAATTTAGAAGTTAGTTCATGGACAGTGGCGGGAAAGACTGGGCCCGAGGATGTCGGCGGCTGTTCTGAAGAATGGCCATAGAGAGATGAAACTCCTGATTGAAATCCGGCTAGTTAAACGATCGATTTTTTATTTCCTAAAAGATGGGTTTTTAGCAGACGGCATAAATTTACTTAATTTTAACCCCATTTCACATTTTACATTCATCAAAACATGGAATTTCACAAAATAAAGGGTATGGCATGTAGACGGCAAACCTACCTCAATATCCTAAAGAACAAATAGTTGGATGTGTGGGAGACGTTGGAAAAGCACTCGGACTGTTGGGCAAAAAATACCTGGATGCCGGGAGCTCTTCAAACTTTCCTATCACTCAGACTGATGATAATGACGGTCGAAAAATTTGTTTAAATAGCTAAAACCTCCATTAATGCAGCATTCAATTCCTTCGTACGGTGGCGGGTGGAGTTGGTAAGTTTAAAATTGCAATCGGCGGCAGGAGGTCCAGAGTCTGGCGGTCGGGAAGCTGTCCTACGACGGCCATGTAAACGACAAAGCTCAAGAGGAAATCCGGAGGGGGAAACCTAACTTTCGGGATCTAGAGTCCTGACAGACGTCGGATGCTGGGTGCTAAGAACAAGAAACTCAGAACAGAAATCCGAAAGGGGAAATCTGGAAGGGAAAACCTGAGGGTCTGGGCCAGAAAAGAGCCAGAGACGCCAAAAAGGGAATTCTGACAAGGAAGACCCAAAATGACCCTAAACTTGACATTTTTAAAGGGGTGACTTTGGTCAAGCTTAAAATATGACTTTGGGGAACGTGCTGACCTTTTTGATCACAAAATTGGGCACGTAAAATGAGGTAAAGAAAAAAGGGCCTGATAAGCAAAAGAGAGAAAAGAGGGTCCCCGTTCTGAACGGGGCATGTGTGCAAAAGACACAACAAATGGCGACTCCGCTGGGAGAACGCTCCCAGTATTCTAGAGATAAATATTCATTCCAAACCCATGATCTCTAGTTTTGCAAACCGAAGCTGACTTTCAAAGTTGAACTAAGAATAGCTTAAGGAAGGCAGGATTGAATCGAACTGTAATATCATCATGGAGGTGTGTGCATGGTGAGTTCATTTCCTTTCCTTGGAGAGAGCATGAATAACCACTAGTTGGGGGAGATAAGCTACATAGTTCATCTAACCCCAAAAGTAACCTGGACATTGCTCTACTGCCAGTCAGACGTCCATAGCCCCGACGAAGTTATCACTGCGACCTCACGAACATAGCTCTACTGCTAGCCATGCGTCCATAGCCCCGGTAGAGATATTCACACACCCATACGGTTGTTATTTTCAATTTATTTATTACTTGTGCTGGATATTTCCTTTTAGCACTTTCTCTTTTCTTTTGTTCAACCGCATGAGCATTGAAGCTCACAATGGGCTTGAGAATCGCAGTGGTCATTGGAGCAGACTTTAGATTTTTCACTTATCCCCACTTCCCAGTAGTCACCCTACCATTCTTTGGAAACATTTAAAATGTGTTTTGTGGATTCCATGACAAACACAAGGGACTCAAGCGGACAACCATCCTAGGTTGATTCAAAATTTGAAAGTTGAAAATGGATGATTAGGAGCTTTTAGAGGTTAGTAATAGGGAATGAAGGCTTATCTAAGGAACAACACGAAATCGGATAGTGAGGCGAACCGTCTATTGGGCCAAGCGTGGCCACCATAGCAAAACAAGGAGACTCTTCCAAAACTATGAAAAAACGGTCGGGAAGACGAGTAAAATCAAAGGACAAAGTAGGAAATCTACCCTAACCTATATACAGGTATTTACATGGACAACTCCCAAGAGCTCAAGCCTGAAAGTAATGCTTAAGGTGTTGCCCGTTGATAGGCAATGAGACGTCTTCACCAGTGACAGTCTTTAAGCAGAAGGCATTATCTCCAAGGATTTCAGCAATCTGAAAGGGGCCAAGCCAAAGCTTGTCGAATTTGTTGTGTCCCCCTTTCTTTTCATGGGCCTTGTCCCAGTAGAGGACCAGATCAAAAATGTGAAAGGCCTTAATTTTGGCTCGATGGTCAAACCATCTTTTGACTATGCCTTGATGTTTGGGAAAATTTTCTATTGCACGGTCGCGTACTTCTTCAAGGTGTAGCAGCTCGGCAAGGCAAGCTTCTCTGTGGTCTCCTCCTTCATAGAAGGTGTTGATAAACTGAAGGGTTGGAATTTTCAAATGTATGGGGAAGACGGGTTATAATCCGTAGACTAGATGGTACGGGGAATCTCCAAGAGCAGCCTTGTGGCGGGTGCGATCTGCCCACAAGGCGAAACGAAGTTGGGTATGCCAATCCTTGGGATTCGTATCTAATAGCTTCTTAATCACCGTGATCAAGTTTTTATTGGTGGACTCAGCAAGGACATTGCCTTGAGGATAATAGTTGGAGGAGAATTTGAGGGCGATGCCATAGTCGAAGGCGCAACTTGTGAATTTCAGCGAGGCAAACGTAGGACCGTTATCACATACTAGAGCATATGGGCAACCAAAACGATTTAAAATGAAACTTTCTAAGAAATTGGTTACGACTTCAGTTGTACATTGTCTACAAGTTATTGCTTCTATCCATCTAGTGCAATAATCAGAAGCGGTTAGAATGTACTTATGTCCCGCAGATGATGGAGGAATTACTGGACCAATGAAGTCGAGACCCCATTGCGCAAAAGGTCTTACCTCCAGGATAGGTTGTAGTGGGATAGCAGTGTTCCTTTCTCTGGCGACAGGAGTCTAGCACACGTGCCAGGTACAGATGTGGCCATGAGCATCCTTGAAAATGGTGGGCCAATAATACCTAGCTCTTAATATTTGATGTGCGATTGATAGACCTGAGCCATGGCCAATTCCGAACTTGTCATGGAATTCCTTAAGAATGCGATCAACTTCCTCCTTTCCTAGGCATTGCAAATAGATACCTTCATGATTTTTCTTGTATAATATAGAGTCTTGTAGCATATAGCTGCTACTTTTCAATCTAACAGCTCACCTTTGAACCCCCTGTAGGTGGGGCGACCATTTGTGATTTAGTAGGTAGTACACCATGTCGTCGTACCATTCTCCTGGCGAGACATCCTCCACTTGGTACTGTTGTTCCGTGAGCTTAGGTCTAGCATCAATAACTACATCTACCAATGTTTGGGCGAGTGCCTATCCTCTTACCAACTTCATCAGTTGGATCTCCATGTCAAACTCTTGTAGCACCGCAACCCGCTTTGCCCTTCATTCCCCCAACTCATTCTGCATAAGCAATGTTTTTACTGCGGGGTCGGGAACTATGACAAAGACCTTGTTGCGTAAGATATAGTGCCAAAACTTCTTGACTCCTTTAACAAGGGCATAAGCCTATTTTCAACGCTATGATAGTGTAGTTCGACATCCTTCAAGGGGGTGCTCATGAAGGCGATTGGATGCTCATTTCCCTCGTCATCCTTTTGGGTCAAGATGTTGGCACAGGAATTATTTGAAGCAAAGGAGTAAATATAGAAGGGCTACAAGTAGTTGGGGCTGACCAGCATAGGGGCATCAATAATTGCTTTCTTGATTTCTCCAAAGGCGTGTTTCGCTTCGGGAGTCCACTCGACCTTGGCATCTTGTTTCAGCATGGAATTGAGTGGTTTAACTATTTCCGCAAAGCCTGTAATGAACTTGCGAACAAAGTTGATCTTTATGAAAAAAGACTTCAATTCTTTCTTGTTGCCTGGCAGCTGGATTTTCATGATGGATTGAATGCGTTCGGGGTCAATAGAAATTCCCTGCTCCAAAAGGACATGTCCAAGGATTTTCCCCTCAGTGACCCCAAAGATGCACTTCCTCGGGTTAAGGGAGACCCCAAATGTGTGGCACCTCTCAAAGACCTTGCATAAGTCAGCGACATGATTACTCCGCTACTTTGAGAATAATATTAAATCATCCATGTAGATGATGATGCACATACCAATCAAGTCCTTGAACGCAATATCCATGGCAAGTTGAAAAGTGGCGCTAGTGTTGATTAGCCTGAAGGGCATTCTTCTATATGCGAACGTTCCCCACTTGGTAGTGAATGTTGTCTTGTGTCGATCTTCGTACTACACCATAACCTGGTTATATCTCGAATATCCATCCAAGAAGGACATTATCTGGGATCCGTTTACTACCTGCAACACCTCATCTAATGAGGGTACAAGATAATTGTCCTTCTCTAAGGCCCAATTAAGGTTGTGGAAGTCCACGTACAACCTAATTTCCCCATTTTTATTTCTGACAGGAACCAAGTTCGCTACCCACGTAGAGTGCCTGACTAGAAAGATGATCCTGGCTAATAACAATTTTTGTACTTATTTATATATTATTGGCTCCAATAGAGCGTTGATAGGGCACTGCCATTGCCGGAACAGTTTTGCATCTGGCCTAAGAGGGATAGTGTGTGTGATAATCAATGTGTCATATGTCTTGAGATCATCATAGCTCTAGGCTATGACATCATGGTATTTTTGTAATGCCTCGATAATCCCTTTTCTTTCATCATGAGCGCATACTTTACCTATGAACACATTCTTGGCGTTTCCAGCCGTACCTAGATTGTAAGTGTCACATTAGCCGCTGATGGTATCCTTTTTAGCTTGTTGATCCTGGTCTCTAATCTGATCAAGGTCAAAGATTCACTCCAATTCGACCATTCCCCTAGGGATGGTGTTAGTTTTCAAGTTAATGATCCCCTCTATATCCAAGTCTGCCTCTTGGGGTTCGACTTTGTCGATTATCTAGGCAACGAACACATCTGAACTGGTGATGAAGTCTAGTATATGCTTGTCATCATTGAATACCTAGAAATTGGCTACATTATCCAGCACTGATGGGACGGAAGTGAGTTCCACCGTGAATCATTTGAGGTCAGATAGGGATAATGGCTGCAGTGTTCTTATCGCTTGTGCTAGGGCGTTGGTGGTATAATTCTCAACGTGTGGGATTAGCTAAATGTTGAATGCATCCAGCCCTTCTAACAAATCCCATACGTGGTGCCGGTAGTTAGTGAGCCTTCGGTATAGCAAGAATAGAGCTTCTTGACTTTTTTTATGACTAACTCTGAATCTCCATACACTTGGAGCATCTTGACATCCTTTCTTAATGCCATTAAAAGGCCTAAGACCAAAGCTTTTTACTCTGCCATGTTGTTAGTACAATAAAACTGCAGTCTATGAGCAGAAAAGTATGATTTACCTTTGGGACTGATCAGTTCGAAACCTGCTCTAGCTTCGTGCTTAGATTTAGAACCATTGAAGTGCAACATCCAGAACCCAAGAGAATTCTTAGACGCAGAGCTGATAGATCCGGCCTTGACCTTCGAAGGGGGCTACATTTTAGTGATCACTTTGGGAACTACAAGGATGGAACTTGTTCGTTCACTGGATGTAAATCCTGTTTTCTCCTTTGGAGTAGCTTGGTTTTTGACATATTCAATTGTTGTTTGGCACAAGTAGTAGTCAAATTCTGAATGGGCAGCATTTTGCACCCGACACCAGTTAGGGAGCAAGAGTTCCTGGAAGTTCATTCGAGTTCCCAAGCTGAGCTGGTCATGCACACATTTTTCCATAAAATCTTGGAAACCATCAAGCAGTCCCCAACTGTCGCTCTCTTCTATCCCTTCATCATTAGATTCAATGAGGACCTCATTGCTCTAAGGAGCATTGTTCAAATTGGTAGGCAGTTTACATAGCACGAGGAAGACCTCGCTTGTTCCCTCATCTTTAGAGTATTCTTGTTCATTCTGATATGATACTGGGGAATAATTCCCCAAACTGGGTTCAACATACAACACCTCATTTGTGTTGTTATATTCGGTGATCATAAATTTCATTTGTGGCTCCCTATCAATTCGGATCTGATTGGGCATTCCTTTCCACGGTAGCCACATGTGAGAGTAGTCTATAGCAGCATATCCATTCAATGCTCTCATAAAATACCTGCCTAGGATTATACCATAAGTATTCTGTATGTCAATAGTTTATTGGATCTGGGGATCAGCAACAACTTGCATGGGTATCTTGTTGATCTCCCCCACTATTCTGATTTCAATTTTATCAAGCTGTGTTACCTTTTTTTTGGGAAGGAGTGGGCGTGATATCGAGTGCCTTGCACACGCTCAAGGGCATGACATTATCCGATACTCCTGAATCAATTAAGCAATTTTGGAGGTTAGAAAGGGAGGAGTCTCGAATTTCCCTTGAAACAACCCTCCAAAAACTTCCACCTGAGCGACTTGACCTTTATCCTTTTCACTGCCCTTGCCGTGAGTTGGTGCCTAATTAGTAGGCCTGTCAAGCTACTTGCTTGTTTGTTGAATTGCTGGCTAGTTGGCCCTATTATTGAAGATCTTTCTAACAACCGGTTCTCTTGGCTGATTGTTAAAGGAGACCTTCTTCATTGGAGTTTCCTGAGCTGACCCTTGTGGTGGAGTGCCATTTATCATTCTGAAAAAAGCATTTCGGATAGTAGGCACCTTTAGGAGTTCAAAAGCTGACACAATCAGCTTCACCTTCTTGAACTCCTCAACAATATACTCCCACATCTGTTCAATCTCTTGATCATGGGAAATGTTCTGGGAGGAGCTAGCGGTTTGACTTTGGCCATTGCTTTGCTATTTATTTCTGTTGAGATATCATGTGGGTGTAAGTGGAAAACCCAAATTATTGTTTGCACTCGGATCGGGAGGGGTGCTGAAATTGTTTGGCTAGGTGGAGGTCATGAAAGGACCCCCAGCATGGCCTCTGGCTTGTCTATTTATAAGGTTGTAAGGGGTAGTCCACTGGTGAAACATTTGGACTTCATCCTCCCTAGACTCCTCTTCATCATTTTTGGGACCATTATCTATTGAATCAAAAAGCTGGGCTAAAGGGCTTTCAGACCTTACCTCTCTTGCCACCTCATGATGGCTTGAATCAGCATTCTCTAGTTCAGGGGTGTTGCATTCTGCCTTCGGGAAAGGGGCCTGATTGAGCACCAGTACCGAAGAATCATATGGGTCAGATGAGACAATGTCTCTGCATCCCAGGTTGTCAACTGCATTCTGAACTTCTACTTGGAATATCTCGACTATAGTTTGGAATTCTGGACAATCCAATTCAGAATGGTGGCTTGTTTTGTGTATGCGGCACCACCCTGATAAAGCAGCCTCTGCCAAGTAAACTCCGCTTGCGAGGTTCAAATTACTATTACTGTTGGGCTGATCAAGAGGCGTGGGAACACCACCATTGTTGGGGTGCATATTCCATGTCCGATTTTTCCTCTGGAAGGGTCTTCTGTCAAAGTTTTGACTTGAGTTCTGATTCATGTCATAGTTCTGCCCTGACGACGTACCAGCATCCTGATTGTCCCAATTTTTGCGGTGATCTCAATTTTCTTTGTTAAGGTTAGCCTAGATGCTCTTTTGTGATGTCTGCAGCTGGTTATTCTGATTCTTTAAGTGCGTCATCTCGGTTGAAATTTTTTTGATCATCTCTATAAGCTCGTTGATTCTATCATTTTTGGTGTTGTTTGGTTGTGGTGCAACATTCTGAAGGAACACAGGTTGTGCTACCGGTTGATTTTGGTGAGCGGGTAGAAATTCCATAGCTTGAAGGTATGCTGGCATCGGGGATTGTTGTGAATGCGACTGTTGCTATTGGGGTAGCAATTAGTGTGGCACCAAATATGCCTAGTTCATCGACTGCCCAGGATGCGGAACCATAGGTAGCTGCAGCACTGGGTTCAGCAAAGGCGTCTGATGTTGTAAGGCTTGCGTGAGCCCCTGTATTTGTGCCGGATGCGTAGTTTGCCCAAGAGAAGGCAGTGGATCGGATATATTCTATCCCAAATCTGTACTGGCAATGATGGTTTCAACATATGCATCGACCAACCTAGTAGGTGGTGGTCTCATCCTTTTTACGAAGGCTGAAGTAAGGTTGTCCAACGCTGCATAGTAAACAGGTAGGATAACAACATCATTGAAAATATATGCGGCCTACAGCCGAGTGTACGCTCTGTGGAAGCGATCATTGAATGAGTTGATTGGTTCAATTATTTCTCTTTGAACCGACATGAAGTGTCGGTACGAATCTGCGAGACTGAATGGGGTCTTGAACTTCTGCAAAAAACCACTCTTCAGAAGATCCCATGTACTAATAGTTTCGGCTGGTAGGTTGATGTACCAATAGAAAGCCTCCTCCCCTAATGAGTAAGGAAAGAGCCTACAAGCTACATCCTCATAAATGATCTGCATAGTCTTCAAGGCTATTTCAAAAATCTTGACATGTTCTTTGGCCGTCCTCTGCGGATCCCGGGAGTTGAACTTCGTGCAGAAATTCTCAGGGTTCTTTGGCATATCATGGTAAAAATTGAAAGCGAGAGCAGATGGGTTATTACCCAGCCATGCCATTGGGAAAGGTGGTGGAGGTGGCTGCACTAGAATGGTCTATGGCTATGATGGGGTGGCAGCAATAGACGAGGCAGCAGCAAGACTGGTGATCGTGTCTGGCTGAAAGGCAACGTTCAGCCCAGATGGAGTGGTAACCTAGATAGCTGTATGGGTTGGATGAGCGAAAGGTGGTGTTGTTCATGAAGGAAAAGGACACAGAGGTGGAAGGGCAGCAAGCTACTTGGTGGGAACAATGATGGATGGTTCCCCCTGCTTAGTTCTTTTAGCTCAGGTAGGAGGCTGCAATTCTTGTAACTCTCCCTTGTTGGGTGTAGACCTCAAGACTCGATGGAATCTTTTAGGGGAGAATGACCCAATTCAATCTAGCTTATTCGTTGGGCCCTCCTTCTAGCATCAGTTATGTTGATAGTGTTTTTATGCACTCCACAACACAAGTAATACGTAGGGGCACTACCTCTCTTGAAAGACAATCTTCCATAATCGAATTGCAGAACACTATCCCAAGGTCTCTCGAATGTCAGGTCATGATGGAGCTTCGAATATGTGATTTGTTGGAATCACAAGGCAGTCTTACGTGGTCAAAGTTGTAGGGGAATTGGGTCGATGAATGGAGTTTTGTGGATATGGAATTACTGTACCTTGCTGTAGGTTCATACAGCAGTCTGGGACTCCATTGTTTCGTTAGATTTGGCTTTACAATGTGCAACGAACCTTAGCACAAGTTGTTTCTAAAAAAAAAGGAAAAAGGGGCAAAGAAAAAGGATGTTTCCTGGACCTGCAACTACCGATGAACAGTGATCATGGAGGTTCCTGCTGTGGACAGTTTCCTTAAGCAGAAATTCACTTAATCTAAATTTTCACAATATCATGAAATTTGTGCTATCTTCTAAGGACTGCAGATATTCATCATTCATTCACCATGGAAACGTGAATAAAGATAAAGTTTAATGAGCAACAATTGGATTAAAGTCTAGACTAACTTTACACAGTCATATACCAGCAACAAATGACCAAAAGTATGGACGAGGAGAGCATACACGTAGCAGTAATCTTCAAAACCAGAGACACCATACTAATTCTACCAAAGTCAATCTAAGGATACTAAAACAAGAAAGTAACTTGAAGCAAAGTTCTAACTAAATGGAGAAGAATCATGAAACATGTGGAAAACCCATAAATACACCAAAAAATGACTATATTTTCTATTATATTTTCAGCAGCATGTCTTTACAACAACTCAACTCTCTAAAATGAGAGGAGGAGAGCCCTATTTATAGTTTCCAAAAAAGAAAATGAGTGGCCAAGATTCGATTCTATTGTGTGGCCAATATTCACTTTACAATAGGGTTTCACCTACCCCCAAATATATTACATTTATAAATTCACTTTTGTCTTTTTCCCTGTTTCGTCCTCTAGTGACAACACTGTAGCAATTTCATCCTTTAGCTATTTGCCCTTTGTTGTAGCTATTCTTTGAGGAATTCTTTGTCGATAACAGGGTTGCCTTCATGCTTCTTTAGTGCTGCATACTCTATGAAGTTCAGGATTAGCGGCTGGAGCTTATCCATCTCCATGATGTCCGATCACAGCACTTGGTAGCTCCATTCTAGGGAATTGCTGACAAGTTTCTTCTAGTCTTCTTCATACTTGGCCGCACTATCCCTGAAAATCTCTGATTGCACAAAGGCACGGGCTACAAAACTCATGAAGTCCATGGTGAATTCAACTGACATCCCATCTTCCATGATTTTCAAGAAGTGGGGCTTTATGCTCTCAGGGTTGATCTCGGCTGCGGGCGGCTCATACCTCGTTATCAATTTGATGTACCATGAGAATTCTTCTCTAGAATCCCTATCCCATTCGATGTCTAGTGCTATCCACCCAATGATCTGCTCAAGCCTTTTCCTCCTGTGATTGAAATCTCGCTTCTAGACATCGACTAACCAATGGTCATAATCCTTGAAGGCCAAGTCCTTCTCCTAGACTTCACCTGGCAATGCGAGTATGGCCTCGATCTTCAGATACGTTGCCTCATACTTCCTAGGGAACTCCTCACAGATCTGCCTCATACCCTCAAGGGTCCTTTGCACTTCAAGGAACTTGATTGTTGTTCAAACAACCAAATTGATGCCTATGTTTCCCATGTCCAAGACCTACCGAAACCATTTTGTCATAGTCTTGTCTAAGTTCCTTCTCTTTGATAACTTATTAATTTTCTCCTGGGACAGCAGCTGAGGCAGGGTGGATGACATCACAGGCTCCTCATCCGGGGATGACCATTTCTTAATGTAGGTCGTTAGATCAGCCACTTGCTCCTTGAGCTCCTCCTTTGAAATCTTATCCTGCTGGATAAGGTGTACCACTGTAGCGACCGAATCTTGGAGGTGATCAACTTTTTGTTCCCTCATGGCCACTCCCAAGTCGAGAGTGGAGACATTATAAACTATACCTTGTTCTTCGACCACTAGTGTTGCTATCTACACCACCCTTGATCTTGATTCATCCATAGTTACCTTTGATCTGACCTTTGGTTTCTTTTCCCTCTTGTTGGTGGTTACTTGTGCTCTTGCCATGATGGCTTCTAACCTTGCCTTGGGATCCTTCAAGGTGGGAGTCTTCTACTTTAGCTGCCTTTACAGCCACTCAGGTACTTGGGGCTCCTCCCTGGGTGGTTTACTTTGACTCCCGCTGTCCCCTTTCTCAAGCTCAATGGCTATAACAACAAGAGCCTTCTCCTTGGTCCCTACATCTTCTTTCTCCTCTTTGGAGTCTTGTCAGAGGGTTTCGTGTCCAATGGGGGATTCAGTATGCAACTACTCTTTGGGTGGATCTTCTTTTTTAGCATCTCCCTCTTCTTCATTTTGATTGTATGCATGCTCTTTGGGACTCTCCCCTTGCTCGTCCTCATGGGGGAATACTTCCTTGTCATGCTCTGGGGTCTGGTGATGCCCTTTAGTAGGAGACTTGCTACCCTCTATCTCTTTAGCAACAGTCTCTTCTTCTCTTGTGAGCCGGTCCTCAGCTTCCTTATCTTCTATCTCCTTAAGTTGCTTGCCCCACTCTGCATTGAGTTTGGGGTCATTTGATTCTCTTATAAAATTAGCATTCAGCTCCTCGCTGCCCTAACTGGAGGACTCATACACCACCTCGTAAATGTCACGACGTTCGAACAGTGGATGTTCGTGATACTCAAATTCTTCCTCTTCCGATGCCTTTGCGGCCTCTAGCTACTGTCGCTCGAGCTCATCCGATATTTGCATTGTAGCTTTCATCCTTGGTGGTTCAGTAGAGGGAAGGGGAACTATAGCAGATGCCATAGCTTGGGCTATCACAGTGTCAACCAAAGGATTAGTGAGCATTCCCAAAAGCTTGGATGGCACATTTTGCATGTATTTCACCAAGGACTCCAAGAGACTAATTGCGGGCATCGTAGTAGTGGGAATGGAGGTCTAGGAAGGAGATATACAAAAAGAGGAGACTGACGAGGTCGTGGTAGATGATGAATCTACCAGAATAATTTGCAAGATTGGAGAAGTGGAAGCAAGGTGGATGGAGATGTCCACCGCAGGCGGGGAGGAAGTGGAAACTACAAGCAGAACCTATAGAGTGGGGGCATCAACAGTAGCAGCAGTAGGCTGGGATCTTGGTGATTTAGCCCTTTCAATTCTGGTCCTGTGGGGTGGACCTTTGGTTATCACAGTCGTGCCCGTGCTCCCAGTTGTTTTTCTTTTCTTCTTGGAAGGCTCTAGCTCAGAAGACTTGCGGGCATAGACCTTTGGTTTAGGTAGCTTCTCATTGGCCTCCTTTCTCTTCTTGGTCTTGACTAATGGTGGGGTTTTGGATGTTTCCCCGGTTGCAACGGTAGCCACTCCACCTTTGGAGCCACTCGGTTCACTCTCCAGTCCCTTGAATGTCAAGGTGACTCCTTGCTGCTTTAATCGAGCCACCTGTTGGTTGACCCATGCTTTCGTTCAGATCTCAACGGGCGTACTAAGTACGGTGATGTCATTGAGCTCTGCTTCATTCCAGTCAATCGTTGGCAACGATATCGTACCCCGGATCAATCACCAAGTCCTCATCTTCTTCATGTTGGTCAGGAACTGGGCACAAGTTTATCCTCCGCATATAGACAGTGGTCATGTGCATGTATTGCCTCAACCGTACCTCAAGATCATCCTTGCAGTTGGCCCAAAAGTCTTTGACATTGTGGAGGTGGGCATACTCTCATCCTAGTGCCTTCCCGATGTGTCCGTATGGGTCCATTCGAGGTTGGGCTGTATATTGACAAAAGTTGTATTCAGCCAACTCCCTTTCTTAATACCTCACACATTGGGAGGTATGAATTTTGTACATTCCTTAGCCGAGCCCAATGGGTAAGCCAGCCCCGCCAAATGCTTATCACTCAGGGTGCTATGAATGTGTCGCAGCTGCCAGGTCAGCTCCAATAGAATGATCCAGTCATTGGGGTACTGGGATAGCTTATTCGGTCTCTCCGTGAATCCCTCGGCACAGATGTATGTGAACTTCGGGAACTGTATATAAAGGAAGGAATATTGCCTAAGGAGGGCTCTGGAGCTATGAGAAACTCTCCTTTGAAAGTCACCCCCAAGAGACTGAATGATGTGAGTGATGAATGCATCATTCACCTGATAGTAATCCCTCTTGAAATTCCTAAACTATAATTGAGTGTACTTGTCATATGGTTTGAGTTCCACCCCTGATGGATCACTGGGTACCATCGTCAATCCCTAATAGTGTCGCTGATCAGCAAGGGAATATACCGAGTAGGAGGTCATGAAGAACTAAGAGGTCTTCTTCACGGTTGTAAACTGCTCGTGGAAGTAGTCACTGATTATTTCTCCCCAATAGAAGGCAGTCCGCTTGCCACAGAGAATCTCCTCTATGAAATAGAACATCCACTCTTAGAAGAAGGCCACCCCAGGAAGGCCCATTACTCGACTCAACAAAGTTATGAGGTCATGGTAATCCTCGAAGAAGTCACTGTGAAAAAGCTCCTGAGGAAGCTTACTAGCGCTGCCCCGCTTATCCTTTAACCAATATTGATTGATGACCTTCTTGCACCCCAAGGGATCTTGCTCCCACAATTCCTTGCACTCGGCCATGGTAGGGGTCTCCATGCGCTCATAGGCCAGAATGTTGAATGTTGTGGTTATACCTGATGGGGACATATCTGGAACGAAATTTCCATCCCGGTCTACTATAGTTCAAGTCTCCTCCTGGTAGGCCTCTACGCATGCCATTACCAGTTTTGGGGCCACCAAGGCCAACGGGAAGCCTGCAGCTTTGGCGATTCCGCTCTTCTTTATTAGTTTTGCATTCTCTGTCTTTGGGTTCATCTTGACCCTCTGTATGAATTCATCAACATCGACCTGACCGATGTTGGTATCTATGATGTCTCTCCAAAGAGAGGTGACTTTGGATTGTATAGGGACCCCTTGGAACTTATAATTCATCAGGTCCTTGTCCTCCTTGCCTCAAGGTGTCTTGGCTATTCCTTTTCCTTTCTCCTTAGAGGCACCGAAAGTTTCTACACCGGATTCCATAAATCCTGCACAAGAGATGAGAATTAGTAACAATAAACATGATGAAATGATCCTGGACAAGTCCTTGCACACCAATATTAGCTCTACAATAATTATTCACCTTCAATAAGCATATAACACTTGATAACTCATCATTAGAAGGCAATACAGAGAAACCGGGTTCCTAGGGCCGGAATTCCCTTGGCAGAATGTCGTTTGAAAGGGAAAATTGAGGATGGAATTCCCAATGGCATTTCCTGGTGTTGGATTCGAGAATTAGAAGGTTGGCATGAAGGAAGACCTAATTTTAGCAAGTGGGTCAAAATCCATTTTGGATTTGGAGGTTATTTGATCCTTCATTTAGGAGTTCAGAAATCTGGGGGACGAAATCTAGGTCTCAGATTGTCGTCGTCGGGAAGTAGTTCGGATCAGCCATTGAAACAGCAAAGTGGAAGTGGAAATCCAAGGAAGGAAATCCGGAGGACAGTCTCCGGAGATGTTCAGAAGGTTCGAGACAGCTAGGCGGTGAACAGAGCACTGGGATCCGGAGGTCGGGAAGCTGTCCCGAATTTTCCATTAGAATGGCGCTGGTGAAACGGAATCTCGAGAGGGGAATTTCGGAGGTCAAAAGATGGAAGAAGCTCGGGGGAAGAGAACATGAACTTGGTTTCGGCGGGCAACGGATCGGGTTCCGGGATTCGGGAAGACATCCCAAGAAGGCCGTTGAAATGGTGAATGCGACACGGAATTCCGAGGATGCAATTCCGGAGGTTAGGGTTCGGAGGGAATTTTGGATGAAGGTTTGGACTGAAAGTTGGAAGACTTTGTGGAGCCGAGAACTGGGTCTCGGAAAGCTGCAAGGGGAAGGTCGTTGAAACGACGAAATCAGCATGGAATTCCTAGGACAGAATTTTGAGGACTGAATCTTGAGGCTGGTTTGAATTTCGGCAGCTTTGACAGATTTTTCAAGTTTCAGATTGACTTCGAGGGTCTGGGGTTTGGAGGTCGGGAAGACGCTCAGGCGAGGCTGTGTAAACAACGATGACGCAACGGAATCCAGGGAGGGGAATTCCGGAGGTCGGAGCCCCGAGGTGGGTTTGGGTGTGGAGAATTTTGAAGTTAGTTCATGGACGGCGATAGGAAAGTCCGGGCCCGGGGATGTCGATGATTGTTCTGAAGAACGGTCGTGGAGAGATGAAACTCCAGATTCAAATCCAGCTAGTTAAACGGTCGATTTTTGATTTTCTAAAAGATGGGTTTTTAGCGGAGGGCATAAATTTACTTAATTTCAACCCCATTTTACATTTTACATTCATCAAAATGTGGAATTTCACAAAAGAAAGGGTAGGGCGTGCGAACGGCAAACCTACCTCAAGATCCCGAAGAACAAACAGCTGGATGCGTGGGAGACGTCAAAAAAGCACTCGGACTGCTAGGCAGAAAATGCCTGGATGTCGGGAGCTCTTCAAACTTTCCTATCACTTGGACTGATGATAATGATGGCTGAAAAATTCATTTAAATAGGTAAAACCGTCATTAATGCAACATTCAATTCCTTCGTAGGGCGGCGAGTGGAGTTGGTAAGTTTAAAATCACAATCGGCGGCGGGAGGTCCAGAGTCCGACAACCGGGAAGCCGTCCCACCACGGTTGTGTAAACGGCAAAGCTCGAGAGAAAATCCAGAGGGGGAAACTAGACTTCTAGGATCCGGGGTCCGGAAAGACGTCGAAGGCCAGGCGCTAAGAAAAGAAAACCCGAAACAAAAATCAGAAAGGGGAAATCCAGAAGGGGAAACCCGGGGGTCCAGGCCCGGAAAGAGCTAGAGATGCCAGAAAGGGAATTCTGACAAGAAAGACTTGAAATGACCCTAGACTTGGCATTTTTAAAAGGGTGACTTTGGTCAAGCTTAAAATATGACTTTGGGGAACGCACTGACCTTTTAGGTCACAAAATTGGGTGTGCAAAATGAGGAAAAGCAAAAAGGGCCCGTGAAGAAAAAGAGGGAAAAAATGGTCCCCGTTTCAACCGGGGCGTGTGTGCAAAAGGCACAACAGTTAACTACCTAGAGGGCTCACTGCCACATAGATACAAAGAAGATGAAGAGATATGTTACAAAGAGAGGACAATTTCTCAATGTAATAGAGATTTCCACCACTATTCACTCAACCAATTGTAGACATGCATGAATGATATAGTACACCTTCATCTCACTGCATCCAAAAACTCAAAATTTAGAATTCACACTGATCTTCCACACTCATATCACATACAAATTGCTTCACATCTATCTTCTCTATTTATTTGCACTTATCTCTTTTACATCTTTCACCACTAACTCATCCTATATTTATACCATCTTCAACTTTGAAACATATCCAAATTCAACCATCAATCATTAAATTCAAATTATGTCAATGCCAAAACACCCTAGGATTGAATTAGAATGAGGTTGACTCAAACACATGCTTGATGAGGACCCAAATAGATCCCAACATGCTTCATGAACTTTGAAAGTAGTGTTCAACATAAGGTCAACCAAACCAGTGTAAAAAATATAGAAAAATTAAGCACACACAACCCTTAGAATGATCCAATCCTTCTAGACACCAAAATTATCTTCAACATGATCATAACAACTTAACTCTAGAACCGCAAGTCATAAGACTCAACCAAAAGGAAATCTGATGCAACAACATTTCTCCTGAACCTCAACCAAATACACACAAAACCACAATTCACAATTGGTGAACATAACTCACACTATACAATGAATAAGAAGCCAAAATTATGGATAAAAAAGCTTCCAACAACCATTATCAATGTATGTAAACCACACAAACATGGGAGAAAATACCAGAGTAACCACTGAACACCTGCAACCTTTCTTCATTACAATTTTCTCAATATCCTCGACATATACAACCAATAATGTACATCCATGACATCAGTGGCAACAACAACCAGTTGATAACCAATTGAATAGTTGACATAAATGACAACACCTTCATTCTTGCAACAATATCCCCCTTTGTCATTGATGGCAACACATGATGTGAAAAAACATCAAATACAACACACTAGCTCTGAACTTTTTTTCATGATTTTTCTTTCTATTTCTCCCCCTTAGTAGATAATATTCTTTTCACATCTTCCTCATTCCTCATCTCCCCCTTTGACATCAATGGAAAAGGTAAAGGATATTTTACATTGATTTCCCCTTTGACATTTAGAACATAATACTCTTTCAATGACAACACATGGCACTACCTGCTCCCCTTGAGAGTTAACCACCATAACATCAATCTAGAAGAAAGATAGATCCATAGACCCACTGGATTGATGCATCTCCATATGCATTTAGTTCAAGAAAGGATGCGAAATGAACCCTAACTTCTCCTAGAGATACTCAAAAGTATCTTTAGGAAGAGCCTTCTTAAATATATCAGCAATCTGATCCTTCATAGGTACATACTCAAGCTTTACTTCATTCTCCACAACCTTCTCTCTCAAGAAGTGATACCTGATACATATATGTTTTGTCCTCGAGTGCATCAATGGATTCTTTGAAATATTAATTGCACTTGTATTATCATAGAAGATAGAAATAGGATCATCATACACTACTTTGATATCTTTCAATGTTTGTTTTATCCATAAAACTTATGTACAACAAGATGCAACAACAATATAATCAGCTTCAATAGTAGATAAGGAAATAAAATCTTGCTTTATAATCAACCATGCCACCAATCTATAACCAAGGAAGAATGCACCACCACTTTTACCTTTTATGTCATCTACACATTCAACCCAATCTACATCTGTATAAGCATTTAGTGTGAAGTGAGTTTCCCTAGGATACCATAAGCCATAATCCAGAGTGCCATTCAAATATCTAGCAGCAACATGTGTTTCCTTAGGATCTTATTGAAATCTAGCTACAAGATAGACATCATGCATAATATCTGATCTAGTAGCAGTCAAATTTAACAGTCCACCAATCATAGATCAGTATTTTCTTTGATCAACCTTAGGTGAATCATCATCGTTGCCTAATTTGTAACTAGTCATCATAGGAGTGTATACCGGTTTGGAACCATCCATCCCAAACTTCTTCAACATATATTTCACATACTTAGGTGTCTTAGAGGACACCACTAGAGCTTTTTCTTCTTCATTCTGCTTCTCTTGATCTGTAGTGACCCTCCTGATGACACTTCTATTTTAGTTGTTTTGACTTATTGTTAGCAGTTAGATGTTTGAGATTATGTTATTTTGATGCTTTATGTCATGGTTTACATGACTAGTTGTGAAACTCAATTGATGATACACTTTACCTTATGATGTGATGTTTATTTTCATGAGATGGCATTATTATTATGCTCTTTGATGCTTTGTTGAATACATGATGATATTATGATGTGGTTTATGTTAGATGTATGTTTACGTCAGTTGGTGAAGGAGACGGTCTAGCAGTACTCATTCGTGAGTGCCCTGCTACATCACAATTTTTCTTCATGGTGTGTCTTCATATATATATATATATATGTTGTTCATTTGATTGTGAAGTGTTTTGCATCTTTCAGGTATAGGAATCGACTCCACCTGCTTGTCAGGTCTGAGTGTCCCATGACCCAATGAAATCATTGAAGGGGGATAGACTTGTCCTCTGTCATGAACCATCGTTCTGAAAAGAACGAGTATCTACCATCACCCTTATGTTATGTTGTCATTCGTTCGTCGTGTGTTCGTAGTTGTCGCGTAATGTTGTATTTATTATGTTTTCATAATGTTAATTTAGATTACTTAATGTTTTAATGAAAATAGTAATGTTGACTTGTTGATTAATCACAATGTTCAATTTGGAAAAGCTATTTTTAGATTATCGAGGAATTGAAAGTGAAATATTAAAATATATTATTTGCAAAAAGTTAATTAATTGTAAATTGATTTAGTTGTGCAAGTTCGATGTTTTTGAAAATTAAACAGTCAGTTATGTTTCTTAGTTTCAAAATATCTTTTTGGATGATTGTTTTTCGAAAATCTAACTAGTGGTTGAAATGCATTCTTAACGATGAGTTTAAGTTTATTTCACTTTGCATTTGGGGAAAAGAATATAAGTTAGGAAAAAGGATTCATTTAGGGGGTTGATTTTTGAAAAAGAAAAATATTGCTTTCACGGGAAATATAGTCTATGTGTTTTCCTGGGATTTTTGATTAAAAAAAAAATGGAAATTGTTGTTTGAAGATGGTGTTCGCATTGTGAAGGATTTTTGGATTGATTTGTTGAGAAGTATACTTGTCGTTGCTCGTATCTAGAAGGCGTTTCAGGTTTTCTCCTTTGTTTTGATTATTGTTTGTATGAATTTGAACTTATATAGGAGTTTTGCTTATTTTCAATTATGCATGCTATAAAATCTTCTATCAAGAAACCTGCATAAAATAGAAAATGAGATTGTGAGAGTTGATATTCAACAAATCAAAGAAAAATATTGTTGGAAATAGTAATAATAAAAGAAAAACAAATTTAGAGAAAAGCTTGACAACAGATTGGTTTTAATATCAGATAATTTGTGTAATGGTCAAGGTTGAACTCGAACGTTTGTTAGGTGTATTGATGTATCATCTTTGTTAAATTATGTGGTTTGGATAGAATTATCACCACCGTAGTTTGTCCGTTGAAAAATTGTAAAATACACTGCATGCATGTTCTTTCCACCGTAATTTGTCTTTAGTGGAATCATTCGTAGTTGTGGCCTTGTTAAGTTTTTGATCTGCTTTGTAATGAATTCTTATTCAACCGCATATGTAGCTCTTCTTTCAATTAATCCAAAATTTTTTATTTATTTGGTTATGAAGTTTACCCTCGTTGTCATGGTGACCCTCTTTGTTATGTCACATTTCAATGGTGTAGGAGAATAGATTGGGATTCTTCTCTAGTTAAAACATGCATTGTGATGGGTACCATTATACTATTCTTTTGATCACCCATAGTGGTGATATTTTTGTGTGCACTCCTTTTGTGGCATTGACATAGATCTTATCCATGAAAGTCTATTTATTTCCTCCTTTGTTGACCATTGATTATGTCAAGTGGCTTATTTCCTTTGTGATGTGGAGGGAACGGCTGTATAGGAAGTGATTTTATGTTCTTTGCAGTATTTTCTATTTTTATGGGTAGTGTGCCTCCTTTTGCATGCACATGAAGTTCTCAAGTCTGATCTTCTTGGGTGGTTTCACATACAAAGTGTGCTTGCTATTATTATCTGTGTCATGATCTGGGTTAGTATGTATACACCCGTCTACTTTCCACTACCTGCAATTTTTTGTTAGATTTATATTTGATTGTCATCGGCCTTGTGTCTGATGTTAGTTTGCTCAGTCCATGGAATGCGAAGAGTTGAAGTTTTAGTTTCCTTGGATCCGCACACATGGGTGTCGGGATTATCCCATGTTACTGTTGAAGTTTTGTTTTAATACTTGCACAGTCGGTTGTATGTGGTGGATTGGAGTTTCGTGAGTCTTATGAGTTTTTTGCATGCGGTTTTCCCATTCGTTATTTATGTCAGTTGCATGCCTTTCTATTTCTTACAGAAACTTGTTGTAATCTTCTTGTTTCACCGTCGGTATGCTGGTAAACTCCGTAGTTAACTTTTACCTCTCTGATTAATGTGACTTGAAGTAGTCGACCTGTTCGCTGCTTTAATGAGTCGTTTATCTTTTTATGTCGTAACTTGAGTTTCGGTCAGAGTTTTCTATCAGCGAGCATTCTTTTATACTTTGTGAATGTATTATAGAATGTTAATGAATATATAGGTGGTATGGTGTCAAATCCCGAGTATAGTAGATATATAAAAAAAAATGACCTTGTACGAAGTCCAATGCTTGGGTAACTATAGTTCATTTCATCGATAATATAAAGATGTTAAGATAAGTTATTATTGGGAATGAATAATTAAGTCCTTATTTTATTATGATTCATTCTTATGGTATTACATAAAGGCGTGGTTAATTATTATATTATCTTAAAATACATTGATTTATAAATGGTTTATTTACTTGGTTATGTATACAATGCAAATATTAGCATGTTGAATTGTTATTTGTAAATGTATATATATATATATAGACAATGTCTTCTCCATAATGTCTAAACTCTTATGAGTTATTTTGGATAGTAGTAATGAATATTAATGTAATTAACTTCTAATCCTTATTTAATTTCTAAAATGGTTGTTAATTCAAATACATAAACATCATCAAAATTATAATTATGAATTATCTTAATTAGTTGCAATGAATATATAAATGTGTTTGTGGAATAGAGATTAGAACCGTGGATTATATCATTTGATTTTTAAGATTGTATAAATGTAATTAGATGATGAGTTAATCTTTTATAGATTGTGTATAATGAAATATAATTTTATGAGAGTACTATTGTTTGTTAGTTCATTGAATTGAATGTATTAAAATTGTCATGTATGACTTAGGATCTAGTTTTAAATTTTATAAATTTTATTTAAATGCTTTTCCTATGCAAAGTTTATTTCATGATTGGGGAATGGTCTTGGTATATGGTATCCCAGAGGTTTTGAAGCATTGCTATTGAGTTAAGGCATGTTTTGTTATTATGGAGGCTTGTATATCAGTATTGTTTTGGAGATTCATGGATAGATAATTGTGGTTTTTACTTTATATTACTTCAATGTAGAAACGTGATCCATGCACATAATGCCTATGTGATATTATTTTTGGGCAATTTGTAATCCATGCTATGGGAGTACGTATTTGTGAAAGTATCGCCATGCATTTTTTCATTTAATGTTGTCGTATTGCTCGGATGACTTTAATTCCTTGTATAAAGGAGTTCCTATTGCATGCATGATGTTTACTATTTTATTCTTTGTGAAAATTTGTACCTTAGGAAGACTGGCTTCCGTTAGGGGCCGAACCCATAAGAGGTTGCATGGGTAACCTATCAGAAGTTAGTAACCAAGTGATAACTTAATTAAACTCTTAGGGGTCTGGGTAGTTAAATTAACCATGCAGATAATGTTTACCTCATGTTGTTCTTTAATGCTTGTTTAGGTTAAAGCAGGTTGAGAAGGCCTAGAATGGAAACTTGAACAGTTCATCTTCTCGAAAAGTGATTCAAGACCGCATAGTTCGTATAGGGCACGAAAGTCATAAGAGGTTGCCAGGGTAACTCTGGTAGAGGGTCGATAACCTAGGAAGGCTATCCAGGGTAACATATTGCGTTTATGTGATGACACTCTTGTCCTAGTACACTTGATTGTTCACTTGTGTTTATAAGTCACCTTTGGGAGTATGTCCGTTATCCTGTTATTGTGAGGTCATGTGTGTCGACCATGTGTTGTTTGATGTTGTCTTGTTGTCTGTTATGACTTGAGGACTTGTTCTATCTCCTAGCATGGGGGGTGGGATTTCAAGCTCCACACGATTGGGAGGAATGTGCCACATCTTCCATTGGGTCCCCTACAGATGATTTTGTTCATGACATGTTTGTTCTTGGCAGGATTTTGGATTGCACTTTATTCACCGACTTGTTCATTGGACGGGTTCGTGGATGTGGTCTTCATCTTTTCTTGATCTCATTCTTCATTTTCGACACTCGTGATGTACATGAGGATGCTTTGTAATGATACTTGTATTGTTCTGAGATTTATCACAATCTCACTTCTTGTTATGTAACTTTTGATGTAATGATTCTGGACATGACTATTCACATGGATATATATTTATATTTGGTTCTTGATGTGTTATATGTTTAATTACTTTAGTAGCATAGTTGTGGAACCCTAAAGAGTTTATGTTAAATGGTTGTCATATTTTGTTGATATATGTTTTTTTTTTTAAAATTATTCGATTGATTTGTGTTTTGACATAATGTTTCCTAGGTTCCACGGCGGGGCATTACATGATCATTGTTCTCCTGTTCTTCCACAACTTCCTCAATCCTTATGTAATCAAGTTCATAAGATACATATCCATCAACATCAATTGAATTATTCATTGCTTCATCAACCTTGACATTTGTGCTTTCTATAATCTTTCTCAGTCTTTTATTGAAACATCTGTAAGCTTTACTTTTAGTAGAATATCCAATAAAATACCTTCATCACTTCTAGCATCAAACTTCCCTTAATTTTCTTCATCCTGTCTGATATAAAATTTGCTTCCAAATACCTTAAAATACTTAACAGTAGGAATTCTTCCACACCATAGCTCATAGGGGGTCTTTGTATTGTTTTCTCTTTCTTGAACTCGATTGAATACATAAAAATCATTGTGAATAGCTTCTCTCCAATAAACTTTCAGTAGACCAAGCTTAGTAATCATTGATCTAGCAACTTCTTGAATTGTTCTATTCTTCCTTTCAACAACTTCATTCTTTTGAGGAGTTCTTAGAGTAGATAATTATCTTTTTATTCCATGAACTTCACAAAATATATTAAACTCATGGGAGGTGAATTCACCACCTCTATCAAATCTTAAGCATTTTATCTTTAAATTTACTTCATTCTCAACCATATATTTGAATGTCTTGAATCTATTTAATGCATCATACTTTTCTCTAAGAAATGTAACCCATGTATACCTAGAGTAATCATCAATGAAAAGAATAAAGTACCTTTCACCTTGTAGAATTATCACTCTTGTAGGACCACAGATATTTGTATGAATTAAATCTAGTAGTCCAGTAGTAGATTGTTCCTTTGATTTGAAGTTTCTTCTTGCTTGATTTCCAAACAAACAATTCTTGTAAATAACATTAATAGGCTTTGTAATCCTTGGTAAATCTCTCACGGCCAATATTGCACTAATCCTTTCTAGATTATCAAAATTCATATGATACATTCTCCAATTCCATAGCCAAATATCATTAATCCGAGTCATAAAGCATTGTCCATTAGCACCCTTAAGTTTATATATATTTCCTTTAAATTTATTTCATGTTGCAATCACTATTCTGGAGTCTTTCGTAATTTCACATCTCTCATCCTTAAATAAAAGATTATATCCTTTAATGCACATCTATCCAACACTCAAAATATTATTCCTTAATCCCTTAACATATTAGAAATCATCAGTATTATGCTTGCCATCAAAACCTACTGAACCTATCCCAAAAATCTTAGCACCAGTATCATCTCCAAACATAACTAAGCCTCCATCATATTTTTCAAGTTTAACAAAAATTACTCTTATCACCAAACATGTCATGTGAACAACCACTATCAACAACCTAATAGTTATTTTCCTATTTAGCATGTAGGGCAGAGATTATAGTACCTTCACTTTTCTCCTTCTCTGGAGGGCATTCCTTCACCTATTTTTTAGATTTAGTAGAATTAGGTTCATCTTTTATATCCAAGAACAAGAATTCATTGTCATCAAGATCTCCATAATCAAATTCCTCATAAAAAATACTAGCATCCTCATTCACATAATAAGCTCTGTTGATCTTCTTTCCTTTTTTTTCTTTCTTAAATCTTTGTTTATTTCTCTTAGCTCTTTTTGAACATATCAAAGAATAATGACCTTTTCCTCCATAACTAAAGCATTTAAAGCGTAACTTAACTCCATAATTACTAGAGCCTTTCATCATCCTTCTCACAAAGTTAGCTTCTACTTTATCAAGTTTTTCTTCATTTGGATCTTCAACTCTTGTAGCCTTAAAAGCAGTTTCTAATTTGGATCCATTTCTCAAATTCGACTTTCTCATCTCATAAGATGTCAAGTTCCCAATAACTGATCTTTAGTGTAAGTCTTGTAGTTTATAGGTTCTTCAATAAAACATACCTTTTTGTTGTATGCATCAAGGAGAGTTCTAAGAATCTTCTTTACAATCCTAGATTCATCTATTGTAGCACTAAGTCCTCGCATTCCACTTACTATCTCATCCAATCTTTGTACAAAATATTTAACATTATAATCTTCAGACATAAGTAGGATCTCAAACTATGTCTCCAAATTCTTCAACTTTTCCTTTTTGAACCTTTCATCTCCTTCATTTGCCTCTTCTAAAGCATCCCAGACTTCTTTAGCAGTCTTCAAATTTTTAACTTTAATCAACTTGGAATGTGCTAGACTATTCTTTAAAATGAACTTCACCTTATTGTTTGATTCATGTGCCTTGATTTTATTAGTTGTACTCAGACCATTAGCAGGAGGAGTGTAAAAATTCTTGTAAGCTTTCTCCACATCATATCCACAATACTCCAGATATTCTTCCATTAATGTTTTCCAGATATCATAATTAGTTCCATCGAACTTCAAATACTCATAAGTGATTTCTCTTGCCATCCTAGACCTTCCTTAAGCAATTAAGCTCTTCTCCAAGGAACCAAGCTCTGATACCAATTCTTCAACAAGAAAACTGAGAGGGGGGTGAATAAGTTTTAGAAAATTTTAATCTTTAAAACATCCACTGAAACTTAGATCAATCACAAAACATTTACTCTGCTAAAATGATTAAACATTAAGTGCAAAGTTAGAAACTGAAAAGAAACACGCATACACAAGAACACTATATTTGCATGGAAAATACTTTAAGGGAAAACTCACGGTGAGGATTATCTCAAAATATAAAGAATATCAAAATTGATTACAAAGTATCATTGCCAGAGAAGGCCCATTTTTAGAGAAAGCTCACTGCCAAAACAAGACTAACTATCTGGATTAGGACTCACTTTCCAACAAGGGTTAACCACCCAAAGGGCTCACTACCACAAAGATACAAAGAATATAGAAGAGTTATATTACAGAGAGAAGACAATCTCAATGAAGCAACGATTTCCACCACTATTTACTCAACCACTTTCAAACATGCATGAATGATATAGTACACCTTCAACTCACTACATCTAAAAAACTCAGCATTTAGAATTTGCATTGATATTCCATACTCACATCACATACACACTATTTCACATATATTTCACATCTATCTACTCTATTTCTTTGCACTTATCTCTTTTACATCTTTCACCACTAACTCATCCTATATTTATACCATCTTCAACTTTGAAACGTATCCAAAGTCGGCAATCCATCATTAAATTCAAATTAGGTTGGTGCCAAAACATACTAGGGTGGAATTAGAATAAGGGTGACCCAAACACATGATTGATAAGGACCCAAATAGATCCCAACATGCTTCAAGAATTTTGAAAGTAGTTTTCAACACAAGGTCAGCCAAATTAGTGTAAAACACATAGAACAATTAAGCACACACAACCCTTAGCATGATCCAATTCTTCTAGACACCAAAATTATCTTCAACATGATCATAAGATATTAAATCTAGAACCACAAGTCATAAGACTCAACCAAAGGGAAACCCAGAGCAAAAAAATTTCTCCCAGACCTTAGCCAGATACACAAAAAACCACAATTCACAACTGGTGAACATAACTCACACTGAACAATGAATAAGAGGCCAAAAATATTGATAAAGTGGCTTCCAACAATGATGATCAACATATCTGAACCACAAAAATATAGGATCAAATCTCAGAGCAAAACTTGGAGCAACCACTGAACACCTGCAACCTTTCTTCATTACAATTTTCTAAATATCCTTGACATGTAAAACTAATAACCTACATCCATGAAATTAATAACAAAAACAACCAATTGACTAGCTGACATCAATGACAACACAATCATTCTTGCAGCAAGGTGATGCACCAAAATTTTTTCTTAAGGTTTAGATTGTTGTTTTGACTCACAAAACACCAATAACTCAACTATTTCTACACAACCTATCTTAAACGTACTCATGTATCAATGTTTTATAGAGAGGTTGAACTATTTTTTAGTCTTAGAAGGAAGAAAATGAAGTGTTCTTCATAGCTAGAAGTTTTTTTTCACCTAAACACAAACTATAACCTACATGAAATATGATTTTCTTGCTCAAAGGTGACAAAATAAGACATATATTCAAGGATTCATGCATGAAATCACAAAAATAAAATCAATTACTAGTTTCACACAATGGTAAAATGTCCTTTGAAGTTAGTAAATCGAAATCTTTATTGTTAAAAAGGTGTTTTACAACAGTACAATGCTTGAAATGATTAATTTGTTCTCAAAATCTGTAAAAATAAATCAATTTTTAGTCACAATATGACTAATTTTTTGAGTTACAGTACAATGGTTTACTAGAAAAACCTTTTTTAGAAGTTACAACACCATAACAACAACAACCAATTGATAACCAATTGACTAGCTGACATCAATGACAACATGTTCATTCTTGCAGCAAGGTGATGCACCAAAATGTTTTCTTAAGGTTTAGATTGTTGTTTTGACACACAAAACACCAATAACTCAACTATTTCTACACAACCTATCTTAAACATACTCATGTATCAATGTTTTATAGAGAGGTTGAACTATTTTTTAGTCTTAAAAGGAAGAAAATGAAGTGTTCTTCATAGCTAGAATTTTTATTTCACCTAAACACAAACTATAACCTACATGAAATATGATTTTCTTGCTCAAAGGTGACAAAATAAGACATATATTCAAGGATTCATGCATGAAATCACAAAAAAAAAATCAATTACTAGTTGCACACAATGGTTACAAGTCCTTTGAAGGTAGTAAACCGAAATCTTTATTGTTAAAAAGGTGTTTTACAATAGTACAATGCTTGAAATGATTGATTTGTTCTCAAAATCTGTAAAAATAAATCAATTTTTAGTCACAATATGACTAATTTTTTGAGTTATAGTACAATGGTTTACTAGAAAAACCTTTTTTAGAAGTTACAACACCATAAAAATTTGCAAGAACTAATTTACAATGAGACTAGTCTTCCATTTTCTCTATCCTACATTGGAGGAAAAATAGGACAATATCTAATGACCATTAAATGGCTTTACATGGTACGTTTGACTCCTTTGAATAATTCTTCAAAAAGGCTTCAATTAGGCGATGAGAAGAAGAACTGTTGACCTTTTCAACTGCTTTCTCCTATATCTGCTCCTTGACCAACTAGATACTTGCACATGTTATCTCTTGTTCAAATTGTCTTCCTATATTCTCTCAACTAATGTCAACCAGCCAATAAATTTGCTAACTGCTCATAAAAGGCCCCAAAGTACTCAACCACCATGAATTCAAAAACTGCCTCCTTAGCAAGCTCAACTTGTTGCCCCTGTCAACTTTTCATGAGGCTCAAGAACTCTTGGTCATGTAAGGTAAAAAATCCTTCAGTTCAAGAGTCAAAACTATCCATGATTATAATCTTATGGGTTCAAAAACTCCCTTAACTCAACCTACAACTCAATGAACTTTTATACACTCTCAATGATGATAAGTTTCATCAAAACATACATTCATGCTATGCTATAAAATAAAGCTTGACAACATTAAGAGTTTAGATAAGAGTTTTTTTTTAACACAATCACAACTTTTACTTCACTATGACATTTCAGGCCCATGCATTGTTTTACACTTAGTATGATTGTTCATAATTTTCTTCATGCTCTGTCTTACACTCTATAAAATTCTTAGGAAGTCATGAAAATCAATACCCAATACACAATCAATGTTATGCATATTACAACCTATTGTCTAGAAACATAACTACAACCCATAAAATCAATGCAATAAGCTCACTATCAAGAGTGTTACCATTCTAGCTAAGTATAAGCACTATGCATCATTTGATTGAAACTCCTCAGAGCCTTCCAACCCTTCCAAACTATTTAATATGAAAATTTGGCACCATGATCAACACAAATGGATTGCCTTTTGAAGCTTGTATGCTCATAAAAGTTTTCAAAGGAGTGAAATTTTGTCACACAAGTGTAAAGGTTCATCATGGACTATCATTAAGTCTCATCCCTGCACTTCCCATTGTGAAGGTCACTAGGGATTTGTTAGTATACCCCTATGCATGATTTTTCATGAACATACTCCTTAATTTACTTTCAATTCTACCTCTAGACTACCCCTAGAGTATGGATCTGATGAAACTTTGTAGAATATATCAATATCATTCATGGAGGATTTATGCATATATCCTTCACAACTATCCTTATATTATTCTATAAGTTTATCTTTTGAAGGGGTTATCACTTGGTTTTTCCTTTTATTTTTGGTTTCGAGGATATTGTCCCATTTAACCTATCACTTAGTTCTAGTATCATAGTTGTGGATTGGAGTCTTCAACCACTTACATTTACTTTTGCAAAACATTCTCAATTTTTTGAACTTTCATTTAACATTGCCACATAGTTGACTAAGTTTCTTAGGCATCTGACTCATATCTTGCAATATTTCTTTACCTACCCCATTATTTTGCACAGACTTAATGGAAAGTCTTCTTCTTATCTCTGCCCTCTTGAATAGAATGTCAATGCATTAGTCATCTATTATATTGATTGCATTTTTCCCTCAACCTTTCATGAGAAATATCACCTAAAACTCATGGAGACTTAACTGCCCATTATCAAGGCATTGTTATGCAACTTTGACTAGCATGATTTTGTTTCCCCTCAATGAGATGAGTGTACTATACAAAATTTATTATCTTTATGCTACTTCATGATAGAATTATGTGGCATGACTATGCTTCAATTCCCTCATAACTTAAAGTGTTTATTTCACTTTAATAGATTTTTCCTTTGGAGAGTGATGCCCATTGCTAGCCTTTTCTATGAAGTGCTTGAGCTTTGTTAACATCTTCCCCTCAATTACTTTATACCTGTGTCTCACTATCACAGTGTTATGACACTCACTTAACAACTTGGTAACATTGAAAGCTTCATTTTTTTTATTCTCTCTTCAATCACTCCTTATAGCGCTGTCAACCATAATTTGAGATATCCCTTTTGATCATATTCCAAATTCCTTTATCTTCATGGTGCATTTTCCCTCTTGACTGGGTTTGACATTGGATTATTCAGGGGTTTCAACATTTATAATAAAATGATTTTGACACCTTCTTCATCATATGAAAATATAATGCTACTACTCTTTTAGATCTAATACACCAAGATCCTAACCCTATCGCAATGTACTTTCATGACTTCTACAAGGGTTTATCACAAAGTTATGGTGTCTTTCATCTTTAAAAACTAACTTAACCAAAAATTTGCACTACCTCACAACTGTCATAAAAGAGTCTTCAATATCATTTTAATTATCATGATATATTACCATGCTCTTTCTATAAGGTCTTCCACTATTCTCTTTAAAGATATTGGGTTTGTCATGATTTTCTTATTACCTCATACCATGTTATGATTGTCCTCCTAATCATAAATCACCAATATTTCCTTCTTATCTTTGTTAGTTTTTATGATCAGATGTAAAGCACATATTTTAATTCAAAATCAGACATAGAAACACAACAAATACCCTAGGAAAACCCTCCAACTCCAGGGAGAAAAACCCAACCAATATATCTCTTATCTATTAATTTAATAAGAGAAAAAATATGCTTACAACTTAGGCACAACACAATGCCTAATTTGATACAATGAGTATTCGTGCCTCTCTTAGATGCATATACAAAAGAATATATTATTCTTTTGAAATTGAACTGATGTTACAAATAAGGATCTGTTGCTCTGATCGTACTCCTACTTATGTGAATATGCTTGACTTGATGATCAACATAAGTGAAGGACGTCATATATATGTAGCCAAGAGATATCACACCTCTTCATAGAGAGAGGTCGGCTCCTAGACAAAAAGACATGTCCATAGAAAATCGTGCCTCCTCTAGAAGTCGGCCCAATTAGAATATTATTTATTAAATAAAATCATTTTATTTAATTACAAATAAATGAAGCACGTCTTCATAATTGATATCAAATATAAAAATTAAATAGCCCATGGCTATATTTAATTTATTTTTCTTCATGTGGATTTGCGCCTGGAAGTAGAGGCTCGTGGCTGCATATCATCAACACTCCCTCTCAGCTAGCGAGGAATACTTCCAGTTGTACAAGACATATCACCTTATTGTGATGTTGATTAACATGGCTACACCCATGTGGGAAAGATCTTATCACCTCATTGTGATATCAACCATCATGGCTGCACCCATGTATGGTATGTACAAGTGCACATCACTCAACGTGATGTTGTAACCTCATCGTGGCATTTCACCATGGCTCTCCTAGAGGGTGTAACACAAGTACAATAGAATCATCACAGAATCTCTCACGTGATTTTGTCATGGAGTCACACACCTGACATCCACCATGGCTCTCCTAGAGGGTGGAAACAAGGGCTTTCACCTCAAATCTCAAAGAGAAATGCATTGTCAAGGGCTTGCACCTCAAATATCTCTCAATAGAGAAATACATTAAAAAGGATCACTGATACTAAGACTCCTTCTTAGCTAGGACTTGATTCTCCACCATACCAAGCTTATCTCGAAAGTACACAAAATTTATCCTAGAGAGAGGCTTGGTGAGAATGTTTGTCATATGCTCATCAATGTTGATATACCTCAACTGAATTGCTTTCCTCAATACCATATCTCTTATATAGTGGTATTTGATTTCCACATGCTTAGTCCTATCATGAAACATAGGGTTGATAGAAAGCTTCACAAAGCTCTGGTTATCACAATGTATGATAGTTGTCTCCATTGATTGTCCAAACAATCTTGCAAGGAGCTTTCGAAGCCACACTGCTTCTCGAGTTTCCACACAAGTTACAATATACTCGGCCTTTGTTGTACTCAATGCCACTGAAGATTGCTTCCTGCTACACGAGGATATCATCACAAACCCCAAACTGAAGCAACAACCAGAGGTACTCTTTCGATCAATAACAAACCTTGCCCAATCAGAATCGGTAAAACCATGTAGCTTTAAATCCACACCCGAAGAATATCTTAACCCATATCCAACTATTCCATGCAAGTATCTCAGGATATGTTTTTCTGCAACAAGATGTATCTACCTTGGTTCACACATGAATTGATTGAGTGCACTCACTACATAGCAGATATTTGGTCTAATGTTGACTAGATACATCAATGAACCAATCAATTGCCTGTATATCATGGGATCCACCATATCTGAACTAGCTGGAACCTCCTTCAACTTATGTAAGTTGGTCTCCATAGGTGTAGACATGGATTTGTAATCCATCATACCAAACCTCTTCAAAATTTGAATGGTATACTTCCCTTGACTTAGAATCTTCTCATCTGGCTTCTGCCAAACTTCTAAGCCAAGAAAGTAATGCATGAGACCAAGATTCTTCATTTCAAATTTAGAAGTTAACTCCTTGCATTTGACAATGAGGTGTTCTTCTCCAGTAATAATCAGATCATCAACATACAAAACCAAGATTAATGCTTCACCATCAATTACCTTGAAATAGGTTAGAATCAACATCATTCTTTGAGAAGCCCAAACTTAACAGGTAACAATCAATCCTTTCATACCAAGCATGAGGAGCCTGCTTAAGACCATACAAGGCCTTCTTTAGCCAGCAAACATGAGACTCCTTCCCATGTACCTCAAATCCATCAGGTTGCTCAATATATACCTCTTCCTCAATTACACCATTCATAAAAGTTATCTTCACATCTATTTGATGAATCTTCCATCTTCTAGATGCAAAAATAGCAATGATGGTCTTGACTGAAGTATAACGAGCCACTGGAGCAAAGGTTTCTTCATAGTCAACTCCCTCTTTTTGTGAAAACCCTCTAGCCATGAATCTAGCCTTGTATTTCTCGATGCTCCCATCAACCGCATGCTTGATCTTGAAGAGCCATTCAGAAGATACCACAGATTATCCTTTGGGTCTAGGTATGATGTCCCAAACATCATTTTAAAGAATGGACTAATACTCTTCAGACATAGAATCTTTCCAAACCTGTTGACTAGAAGCTTCCTCAACACTAGAAGGCTTAGCCTCAATAATCTAACTCATCAAGGCTACATAGCTAGAGAACTTATTAGGTCTCTTACTTTCTCTGAAGGTTCCTCTTAGGGTTGCAAAACTTTCTACCTCCTGCATTGTTTTCCTAGCCCAAAGAGTTCTTTTTCTTCCAATCACAATATCTATAGGCCCATCAGTAGGTTCCAAGGGCTCAACTAGATCAACATCTTCTTTAGGTTTTGAATCCTCCCTCTGATTTTAAAGAACATGGTTAACTTCCATATCCTAAGGAGACTCTTCATCATCGATCTCCATATGAGTGCCCTTGGATCTTCTGAATGCAACATCCTCTTCAAATGTGACATCTCTATTGATCTAAATTAACTAATGACCTAAAATGTAGATTCTATAGGCCTTTGATGTCTCACTATAACCTACCAAAATTCCTTACTTGCCAATAGGTTCCAACTTTGTCCTCTTGTCCTCTGGTACATGAACATACATTGGACATCCAAAGATCCTCAAATGACTTATTTCAGGTTTCACCCAAGTTGTGAATACTTCTTCAGGAGTTATATTGTCCAAGATTTGGTGGGGACTTCTATTCTGAACATAAACATCTATCCTGGATGCTTAAGCCCAAAGGGAGATTTGTAGATCTTGGTCATGAATCATGGCTTTGATTGCTTGCACAATAGATTTGTTTTTCCTTTCAGCAACACCATTCTGTTGAGGGTTATAAGGAACATTGAACTCCCTCTTAATCCCAGCTTCAATGCAAAAGTTACGGAAGCTGACATAAGTATATTCTCCTCCATTATTGGATCTCAGGACTTTGATCCTTTTCCTGGAAAAATTTTCCACTTGAGCTTTGAATTCTTTGAATCTCTCTAATACCTCCTTAGATTATTTAGATTTCAAGAAATAAATCCAATTCTTTCTAGAGTAGTAATCAATAAAAATAATGTAATACAAGAAACCACTCAAATAAGCAACATACATTGGACCACATAAATCAGAATGAATAAGATCTAGAATACATTTGGGTCTACTTTCACTACTATAAAATGGAATTTTGTATTCTTACCCAAAGCACAACCTTTGTAAGTACCTCCATCCTCCTGGTTGAGTTTTGGAAGGTTGGTGACCAACTTATCCATGATAGGTAGAGCTCAAAAGTGAAGGTGATCCAATCTTCGATGCTAAAAATCACACAAACTTGAAGAATCATGCACTAGAGCCTACAGAGGATGAGTACATAACCTATAGAGACACTCATGTCTAACTCCAATCACCTGAGCAATCTTGATGTTTGAGTTCTTAGCCCATATAATAACTTTACCTTCTGAAAATGCAACTTGGTAACCCTTGTCTTCCAAGGCTGAAATAGAAACAAGGTTTCTTTTGATGCCTGGAACAAATAGCACATCATCTAAATTCAAGGAAATGTTAGAATCCAAATGAAGAGAGGAGTTCCCAACTCCTTTCAAAAATTAACTAGCATCATCTCCAATAATGACTTGTTCACTGGAACCTTTCTCCACCAAATCAGATAGATGCTCCCTAAATATAGTGATGTGGCAAGAGGCACCACTATCAATCAACCAAGTGTTGGTTTCAGTGGTTACATTTCTTGACAAGGCTGAATAGAATAGGTATTCACTTGAATCCTTCTGCGAAGAGACATCATTAACATCTGCAATGGAGGCATGATGCCTAGGCCTAGTAGGACATTCCTTTGCAAAATGATCATACTTGTAACATCGAAAACATTGGACCTTAGAGAGGTCCCTCTTCTTCTTGAATGCAAGAGCACCATTCACTTCTCTATCTCTATTCCTCTTAAAATATCCTTTCTTTCCACCTATCCCTTTCTTGTTGAAGGATTGAGTGGCAAGAACATGTATGTCTTCATTAGTGGAACTTTGACCAATACCTCTCACAGCCAACCTAGACTCTTCTTTGATGCAATCTACCCTCAAACGATCAAACTTGAGAAGTTTAGATATTGCACTGATTCCTTGAATGTAAGACTCCCAAGATGAAGGAAGACCATTAAGAGCCAACATGGTCAAGTCCTTTCTATCAACAATATGTCCAATAGAAGAGAGTTGATCTCTCAACTCAGTTATTCTCATGAAGTATGCAATAACTGATTCTCCTTTCACCATCTTCACATGATGGAGTTGTTGCTTTAGTGCAAGTTCTCTTGTTGTGTTATTGATTTCGTACATCTCCTCCAAGGTTCTGAACATCTCTCTTGTCATCTTTAACTTGGAAACAATAGGAACAATACGATCCTTTACGGAATCAACTAACATCTTCTTCGCCTTAATATCTTTCTTCTTCCATTGAACCTTTTCTTCCTCATCCATAGGTTGAGGAGTTGTGCTCTCCACAAACTCTGCCAATTCACTTTCCTCCAAGGTGAGCATAATTCTGAATCTCCATGAAGTGAATTTTGATGCTCCCTCAAGACTATCCTCAATATTAAGACCATTCACCATCTTTGACAAAGAGATAGAGGTAAACAAAGATGAGAAGGAAAATAGAGAGTATTTTTGTAACTCACGAATCTGATCAAGACCTTCTTCAAACCTGATTTGATACCATGATTAGATGTAAAGCACAAATTTTAATTCAAAATCAGACATAGAAACACAACAAATATCCTAGGAAAACCCTCCAACCTGAGGGAGTAAAACCCAACCAATATATCTCTTATATATTAATTAAATAAGATCAGAAATCTACTTACAACTCAGGCACAACACAATTCCTAATTTGATACAATGAGTATTCACACCTCTCCTAGATGCATATAGAAAATAATATATTATTCTTTTGAAATCAAACTGTTGTTACAAATAAGGATCTATTGCTTAGATTGTACTCCTTCTACTTATGTGAATATGCTTAACTTGATGATCAACATAAGTGAAGGACGTCATATATATATGTAGCCAAGAGATATTGCACCTCTTCATAGAGAGAGGTCGACTCCTAGACAAAAGGACGTGCCCATAGATAATCGCACCTCCTCTAGAAGTCGGCCCAATTAGAATATTATTTATTAAATAAAATAATTTTATTTAATTACACATAAATGAAGCACCTCTTCATAATTGATATCGAATGTATAAATTAAATAGCCCATTGCTATATTTAATTTATTTTTCTTCATGTGGATTCACGCCTAGAAGTAGATGCCTGCAAGTGCATATCATCGACAATATTTTGCATGGTTAGGACCTTGAACTTGCTGACCTGTGACTATTAAAATCTACATCTTTGATGAGGACTACCTTTCAATACTTTCATTTTTTATCCTTGAAAGGTTTGATATTACTATCTTCATCATGCAAGCTTACACTAGTTACATGACCAGTCTTCTCTCCCCTTTTCCTCTGTAACATGGATTGAATATGGATCTACCTTAGTGGAACTTGTGAATACCTTAGAGACTAGAATAACTACCTCCTACTTGGTTTTCTACCCTTACTTTAATTTATAGATCACTGCATACTTAGACTTTGTCATCCCTCACATCTAGTTTGTAAAGATTTCATAAAATAATTACTCTTGTTTGAAACCTACCCATGACTATGCCAAACCCTTCAAAGTATTGCTACTATCATGTCCATTATTTCATCACTTTTATTGTCATCCTAGACTATCATAGACTACATTCTTGTAAACCTAGTACACTATGCATCCAACACTCACTATGAAAACTAAAGCTACTAACAAGAGCTATTTGAATTTATTTGAACAATAGCCAATAAATCTTTAAAGAAAATGTGTAAACACAGTTCTTCTTTTAGACTAAACATTTGGGCCAGAGATGCAAAAAATGAAGCCAAACTCACAAATATCACCTACAGCTGAAATAATATAAAAACCCTACCTTTTCAAGGCCCTTTGAACACATGGACAAATGAATATGAGTTGTTTGAATATCCCTTTTACAAGCATTTGCAACATGATATAAACCTTGTCCACCATCTGCAATGTGTCATGCTCTTTCTTAGTCCATGCAACATGGAGATATCTTTATTTTTGGATCCTTATCTTTAGGACTCCTTCAACAACATTACGTAGCTCCTTCAATTCCATAAAACGCTAACAAAACCTCCTACTATGCGATCAATGTAGAGATAAAAATTACAATCTTCTTGGCGCCCAAAGTACTTGCCATTTTGCCCCAACTTTACACCACACTTTCACTTTATATTTTCCAACTTATACAAAACACTTTTCCCTTTTAACTTCAATGAGACACTTTGAAAATAAAAATACAATATAATTGCCTTTAGTAAAAGAGTTTTGTTTTATTTTATTGATATTTGACAAAATTATCAACATCTTTGGTGACCTCTTATGGATTTTTTATTGCTAAACATGGTGACTAGCTTCCTTATTTAGTCCACTAGGCATAGGATTCATGAAGGAACTTGAGAAAAAACTGAAAATTAGACCTTTCACACTATTGTAGCACTTCAAAATAGAACTTGACACCTTCTAACTTATTCAACCTACCGAAGAATACTTAAAGAATGCCTGGAGCTAACTAACCAACTATGCATTAACACTTGGAGGAATGAAAATATTCCTAAAACTTATGTGCAACAACACTTACTGACCCAAAAAACCTAAGCTAATATATAAAAAAGGTTGATAATACCGAAAAAAATAAAGTTTGGGGTGTATCCCATTGACTAGGATAGGAAGTATCTCTCCATCCATTTTAGATAGCTAAAAGGAATTGTGTTGTTTGCACTCCACATGGCATCAAACTTTGTGTGTTTCCTAGGCCTGCTCTTAAGTTCATCCCATTTGAGCACTACATATCTTTCTTTAAATACCCTTGGTGTTGCTTTCTTGTCAAAAGTTTTCTTCACTTTGATTTGGTGGAATTCCATGGTTTTTGATGGCACTCTCAAATTTTACAAATTTGACATGCCTATTTCAAACTTTTGCTTCTGCACTTTCAAAAGTGCACCTGAAGAATCTGCTATGGGGACCCACTTTGGAGGCTTGTATTTTAAAGCCTGTTGATTGTCATGCAAAACCTATTTGCAGACATATTCAGTTGACTTATGTAAGCAGGCATGTCAATTTTCAGCTTCCCACGACAAGTTTTGATAGAGTTTCAAAAAGTGAAGCTGGAGGGTTTTGACACTGTTCTGTTGTTTGCAGATTGTCAGTTTTGCAAAATAGCTTCCTGTTTGAGCTTGGATTTAGCAACCAGTTGACTATCATGTCAGAACGAATGTTGTTCTGTGTTCTCTATACCTAAATGATCTTAGATGTTATTTTTCAGAGCCTCATGATTTGATTTGCTATTTTTAGCAGATCGAAATCAAATGCAGTTTGTTTAGTTTCACATCTGCATTCCTGACAGCCTCTCTGAGAGGCCAAATTTGATCATTAATAATTTTTGATCAACAATGTTTCAAGAAAATTCCTTTTGCACATGTACTCAGGGTACCTAAATGAACTTATGTGTCGGATGGCAGCTCGCCAGGAATTGATTTTCTATTTTTAAAAATTATCAATTGGATCAGTTTCAAATTGGCTCAGAACAACTATTGTTTCAGAAAAGCCTGATTGGGCAACTTTGCCGATTAATATCCGGTTCCTCGTAATTTGTTTCTTTGATCCATCTTTTGCACTATATTCTTAGGTCAAATGACTATATGCTTGCAAGTTTTTATGGTTTCACGAGGTCATTTGACTAGTTTTCCGGACCGATTCCAGGGGCAACTTGGTCAATTTTCACCATTCTGCAAAAGTGCCTGAAATCAAATTTTAGTCACGATCTAGTTCATGTTTTCACATCTGAAGTATTCAAAGGGTAGTGTCAGGACAATTTTGGTTGAATCTTGTTTGAAAATGATTTTTGTTTTTTAGCCGGGCCACATGGGGCCCTACATGCTTTGCACAATCATGAGGTTGTAAGTGTTGCATTGTAATCTATTGAACGGTATTCCGATTGCAAAATGCATGAATTGTAAGATACTATTCCATCAGTGGATTCCTAGTTGTTATTGCTATAAGTCTATTCAATTGACTTGAATGAAGTAGTGCCATTCACCATGGATAAAGTCACAATGTGCTTCAATCTTGATAAGATTCTGAGTGATTACATGATGCTCAAAAGAAAAATATTTCATCATGGTAATTTCGGTTTAGATTTCATGGTAATGAAGATGCATATTTCCTTACTACCCCAAATTAGGCATGATGTAAGATCCATTTGAATTAGGGGTAATTGGGACATGTATTGGGTTGGTTTATGAAGGGAGTGTAGAGGTTCTTGATGAGGAGACAGAGAGCTCTATTTTAAAAATGACAAACTCATGATGAAACAAAATTAAATGCAAAGCTTTTTCATTACACCTGCAGGGTGATATCATTGTGTGGGGCATGACTTGGAGAGACGATGGGAAACCCGTGCAATAGGAGGAAAGCATGGACAAGCACGTGAAATGTGTGACAAGGTGCCTCAAGTGACAGTGATCTCATGGGTGCTAGCATTATAGTAGATGAAAAATGAAATTGAAAACCGCACATAGCATGGAACTATTGAAAATGTCATTGAATTTTCAATGCAGATGGAACTGAAGAAGCTGAGGCCTGTGCCAGGCAAATACAATCTAATGACAGGGCCTATATGCTATTGGAGGAAGCATGAGCTAGTGGAAAAAGTGATGAATCTATGTGGCGCGAGTTTTGTAATAGGTATGGACATCCACCATGCCATACATAGGGTGCATATGGTCGCTAGTATAAAGTGAAAGACTTTTGGTGAAATACCAGTGTGCGCATCCATCAAAGCAGCAAGGAGGACATGTGGATATGCGTTGGCCTAGAAGGAAGGTCCGTGCTAAGTGAAAGGAATACCATGTGGTGGCCAGCATGTGGGGAGACCCGCGGGCAATGTGGAGGAAACTTGGACATGGGCGAGTCAAAGCACAGAGGCCCACACCAATTTGAAGTGAGGAAGCCCGCGCCAGCAAATGAGGAATGAGGCCACGTAGATGAACTGTTTGACAAGGCCCACACCATGTCAGCAATAGGAGGCCTGATGGAGGTGCACCATCAAAGGAAGGCCTATATCAAACAAAAAGAGGGCATGGCGCACATGAAAGAAGACACAACCCACACACAACAAAGGAAGCCCGCGCGTATGGAAGTAAAAATAAAAATTAGGGCCGAATAGAGTGCAGAGCTCGGGTGCTCGCAAAAGTAAAAATTAGGGCCAACCTCACTGACCTCGTGAGATTTTGATGACGACATCAAAATCCTTGCAAGGTGCACGAGGTTGAGCAATATCAAGACATGGTGGGCCCAAGAGAAAATTCTAGGCACGTGGTTCAGTAGGCCTGGGTAAGCTTTAATAATTAATTAACATGCCCGATGAAATGAAATAGGTCCTCATTTAAAAAGATGGTTATTTTACAAGGTGTAAGAAATGTGGGTAAGTATTTTATTCACCCAAGCACAATATTTTTAAATATTTGCACGTAATATTCTCTTTGCTAGAGAATAGTGGAATATAAAATGTGAAACTGGATAGTGTATTAAATAGAAATACAGGTAAAAATTTTGATTGTGGGGTGAATATTTTTCTCGGTGAATAAAATAAAATGGAATGGGAAAACATTTTCATCATGGTGAGTTCCTGTGAATTCTTTTATGTGATTTTTACTTGTGAGTGAAATATTTAATATTTCACTAAAGAGTGAATGGCAAGCAAATATGGAGTGGAAATATAAAGTGCAAAGCCATTGAAAGTGAAAGTGCACGGGAATGTTTTATGGGGAGAAATTTGCATGGGAAGAGATATTTTCCAGCTATGTCAATTTGAAGATTCTCCACACGGGCTGATTTTCTATTGCTGGGCAATGATGAGTTGATGTTGTTTTTGAGGGAATATGTTTGTTGCTGCAAAGGAAGAAGGGAATATATTCTTTTTAGTTGATGATCAATGGTGAATGAAGCTTCCAGATGACAATTCCAGATCAGTTTTGGGGTTGCTCTTGGTTTCTTCTATTTTCTATATCTTCTCTTCTTTTCTCATTGCAAAGGGTTCCAATTTATGAAAGCTCTGCAAGTTAGGCAGAAGTTATGGGTAGATTGTAAAGCTAGGGGGAAATATAACTATTAGTCATTTTTAATCTGAAAGTGTGTGTTCTGAACTGTTCTATTATGTTTATTTTGCTGATAATTGTCTCCATGGCTAAACTGCAATGCTATTTTGGATTCAATAATAAAATTGTTTGAATCTGTTCATGCACATTTGTTGCATTTGAGTTACATTTGTTGTTGCCTTTTGTTCTATGAATGGTGTGATTGCTTTAATAATGCACAAGCTACTTTTATTATTGCATATTGTTTAGGGATAGTGTAATTGCTTTGACAAATGTGACAAGAGTGTTATGTTTCAGGTGGATTTATAATCAGAGTTATCAGAGAAAGTTTCAGTGATCTGGTTGTCATAATGTGACAACATTTGCAAGACCTTTAGAGCATGTTCAACACTGAAATATGAATGCTAGTTATATGACTCCATAGCCCATTTTTATGGCAATAGTCCATTATCATGTTTCTGTTGTTTTTAGTTTGGTCCCAACTCTTTAAATCAAAAAACCATTTCCAATATATTTTGTCAAGTTGTGTTTGTCATGTTCTCCATGATGATTAGTGAAATTCATTCAATATCTTGCCAATGTTGAGTGATATTTTAAGTTTCTCAGCAATCTTGTTAAAGCATAATTTGTTAAGCAATATCCTATTACTTGTGTGTCTAGATTGTTTGATGTTGCTAAAGGGTTACCCCCCTAAGTCTTACAGAGCCTGAAGTGCAGGGTAAATGTGTATCCATTCCATTTCCTGTCAGTTGACCACTAGCCTTTGTGGTTCTTTAATATAGAGGTTGGCTACCTCTTAGAGAATTGCAAATCCTAGCTAGGTTGTATTTTTAAACACCAATAGAATGGCGACTCTGTTGGGGAGAATTTGTGAAAATTATAATTGCAGAATCTAGCTGGGCTGATTTTCTGTTGCTGGGCAATGATGAGTTGATGTTGTTTTTGAGGGAATATGTTTGTTGCTGCAAAGGAAGAAGGGAAGATATTCTTTAAAATTGATGATCAACGGTGAATGAAGCTTCCAGATGGCAATTCCAGATCAGTTTTGGGGCTGCTCTTGGTTTCTTCTATTTTATATATCTTCTCTTCTTTTCTCATTGTAAAGGGTTCCAATTTCTGAAAGCTTTGCAAGTCAGGCAGAAGTTATGGGTAGATTGTAAAGCTAGGGGGAAATATGACTGTTAGTCATTTTTAATCTGAAAGTGTGTGTTCTGAATTGTTCTGTTATGTTTATTTTGTTGATAATTGTCTTCATGGCTGAACTGTAATGCTATTTTTGGATTCAATAATAAAATTGTCTGAATCTGTTCACGCACATTTGTTGCATTTGAGTTACATTTTTTGTTGGCTTCTATTCTATGAATGGTGTAATTTCTTTAATAATGCACAAGCTGCTTTTATTATTGCCTATTGTTCAGGGATAGTGTAATTGCTTTGACAAATGTGACAGGAGTGTTATGTTTCAGGTAGATTTATAAGCAGAGTTATCAGAGAAAGCTTTAGTGGTTTGGTTGTCATAATGGGACAACATTTGCAAGACCTTCAGAGCATGTTCAACACTGAAAGATGAATGCTAGTTATATGACTCCATAGCTCATTTTTATGGCACTGGTCCATTATCATGTTTTTGTTGTTTTCAATTTGGTCCCAACTCTTTAAATCAAAAAACCATTTCCAATATATTTTGTTGAGTTGTGTTTGTCATGTTCTTCATGATGATTAGTGAAATTCATTCAATATCTTGCCAATGTTGAGTGATATTTTAAGTTTCTCAGCAATTCTGTGAGAGCATAATCTGTTAAGCAATATCCTATTACTTGTGTGTCTAGATTGTTTGATGTTGCTAAAGGGTTACGCCCCTAGGTCTCATAGAGCCTGAAGTGCAGGGGAAATGTGTATCCATTCCATTTCCTATCAGTTGGCCACTAGAATTTGTGGTTATTTAATATAGAGGCTGGCTACCTCTTAGAGAATTGCAAATCTTAGCTGGGTTGTTTTTTTTAAACACCAATAGAATGGTGACTCTACTGGGGAGAATTTGTGAAAATTATAATTGCAGAATCTAGCCTTAAGAGTCATTGCATAGAGTCAAATAATTTGTCATTCTGAATTTAGTTCAAAGTCTAGAGGATTTCAACCCTGGAGAAGAATTTGTTGCAGTGAACCTGAACAGTTTTGTAATATGTGGTGCTCTGCTGGTGGAAAGGAACTCAGAAATAAGTTTATATGTAAAGGAACTTCATACTATTTGAAGTTCATTCCTTTATGAAAAGAGGTGGCAACTCTGTTAATAGAACTTGTTGAAAATTTGAAGAAAGTTCCAGATCTACAAACATTTCCAGTCAGGAAGATAATTTGCAGCAACGGAAAAGTTTCCAGGTATTCCTCATTCTTGGTTTACAAGAAAATTGTATATGGAAATCATACTTGAACATTTTAGACAAAACTTGGGTTCCCTATTGAGTGATTAGCACTAAGAAAGGGAAATAACAATAATACTTTGTTTGCATACTTTTGAGTTGTAATTTGCAGCCTATGTATCTTGTTGGAGAAGTATGCTTGTTCTTGAAATTTTCCCAATAAAAAAATATTATGTGTCAATGCATTTGAATCATGCATTATGGTATTCTAAGATTGTTATGAAAGATAGAAATAGGGCAATGAATGATCAACTATAGAGTTGATATGTAAAATTCAAAAAAGGTATATCAAGATGCCTCAATACATGCATCCTAGTATGGTTCCAAATGGAACTATGGTTTGTGATCAGTCCCAACCAGATTGTCAAAAAGGTTTTAGCACTGGAGGGTACAGAGCTATCAATTTTAGTAGCCTTAGTAGTTACCCTAATGACATTCCAATGAAAGTCAGAAATAAGTTACCAAGGTT